>OZ022238.1:51782434-51792434 GCA_963978895.1 Erpobdella octoculata
GTGACGGTTCACGAAACTAACTATCCATTAAAATTGTTTATACAAACAACAATATTATTGTTATCGATTAATAGTGGTTTCGTATCAATGAATGCTCAAAGTTATGTCCTTGATATCTTTAAACCTCTCTCAAAGGCACTGTCTCTGGATAGGCCCCTTCGAGAAGGTGAAAGAGGCCCCGGGGCAATTTACTTTTGCGGACCCATCGAACCCTATAGCTGTTATTTAAAATTATTAATAAATTTATGGCAAGCGCTTGGAGCGTTTTTTCCAACTGTGGTGGTGGGCCCCCAGACCAGCAGAAGGTCCAGGGCAAAATCCCGACAGACCCCCTCTCGACGGGCCTGTCTCCAGACATAATAAAGGACTAGCCGTGCCAGGTAAATCGACGTCTGAGCTTCATTGAGACATTAACACACGCACACACTCGCACGTGCACACACACGCACCTGAATTACACGTGATTGAGCAAGCAGTACACCTGCGCAAACTTCATCGAGGCTTCTGTGCTCAGTGTGGCAGAGACGCCTTGGCATCTGGTGATGTTCATTTCGAGAGAAGGTAATTTCTGATTATTATCTGCTCTTTTTCGTTTTGAATTTTTGAGAAAACCCCTTTCAAATAGAAAACAGGTCAAACAACGGATCAGTGATACTGAAATAGCGAATGTTACTCAAAATCACTGAATCAGATGTGGAGAAGGTTTTAATATAATAGTAATATGGCAATCCAGGCAAGAATCTCTGGGTAGAGCCAGATATCAAGTTTTTTGATAAAACTGTAGAGTTTGGAATTTAAGTTTAACAACTAGAGATGAATGTGAAATAATGTGATGACAAATTGATGCAGTGGTTGACTGTTACTGGAGCGACTCTGACTTGAAACTCATTCGGCCTGCCAGAGTCGTGTGTCATAAAAGCCAGTTCATAGAAGTCCTTGGGATGCTCGGCCAAACAGAAAGAATATCGTCACCTGAATCTGTTAAAAAATGTATTTGGCATCGTCCACTCAAGAACTAAAATTCCAGACTCTCACACATGCACCAAATCCGTACGCACACACCGTAAAAACGTGTATTTAAAACAATCAAACAAGTTCATGCACATACAGATATACAAATATTTACTACGATTAGAGATACAAATTAAAAATATAAATTTTATTTAAGAAATAAAAAAAAAGCGAATAGAAAAAAGTTTATTTGAAAATATCGTCGGAAGAATATAAAGGAGCTGCACGGTGGTCCATCGAACGTGAAATATTTACTTTTAATATGAAGAGGTCGTTGACGGTACTGTCGCTGACGTTGATGGCATCAGTGATGATGATGATGATGACGATGATGACGATGATGATGATGATGATGATGATGATGATGACGATGACGATGACGATGACGATGACGATGACGATGATGATGATGATGATGATGATGATGATGATGATGATGATGATGATGATGATGACGATGACGATGATGATAATGATGATGAAGATGATGATGATGATGATGATGATGATGATGATGATGATGATGATGATGATGATGATGGTGCTGGTGGCGGTGTGGTGGTGATGATGATGATGATGATGATGACGATGACGATGACGATGACGATGACGATGATGATGACAACGAAGATGATGAGGTAAGCGGTGGAGATGATTTTTTTCCGGGAAATCTCTCCCGCCAAGAGAAGGTATTCTGCGGTCACAGCCGAAGTAGCATTCCTCCACCGGCCACGCTCCGCTGACCCGTAACGAACAGCCGATATTTTATTAAACAATAAAAACTCATTTATTCGTGAACGTTCATAGATCTACAAAAACTTGGAAACGATCGATTCAAAAGTTTTCCACAACTTCCACGAAAGATGTGTCGACGAAAGTTCGAAATAAATTAAAAAAAGAAGCGCTAAACCGTAACCGAAAACTCAAATAACAAATTTAAAAAAAAACTAAACAAATAAAATACTTAAAAAGTAAACAAAAGAAAAAATTGAGGAAACGAAATCAAAATTTGTTTTCTTCAAAGTCGATTTCATCTTTTTTTATTTTTATTTATTTTTTTTCTTTCTCGTCGAGTAGAAGAGAATCAGTAATTTTCTTCTGAGTTGTAGTAAAAGCCTGTCCAATGGAGCGTGAATGAATGATATCTTTCAGATAATGACAACTTACTTGCATTTCCTCATTCACATCACATTCTCTCTTCCTCTTTTTCTTTTTCTTTCTTTTTCATTTTCCTTTTTCATTTTTTTCTTGTTTTGTTTTTTTTTGTGTTATTTTTTATTTAATTTTACATTTCAGTTTTCTTACTTATTCTATAATTTCTTTCTGTTTCCTTGTCTGTTTATTTTCTCTCTTTTTATTTTTCTTTCAATTTTTACTCTTTTTTTTGTTTTTCTATTTTGATTTAGTTTTACTATTTTAATTACAGAAATTCATTAATCCATCTCTTCTCACAAAATCCCTGTTAAGGCGGTTTCCTTTAAAACAAAAACCTTTTTCAACAGAGAAAAAAACCCTTTACTTCAAAAAACCCTTCTCTTCCGAAAAACCCACCACCATTTCATTTCTCAGTGCCAGTTTTTCTGTAGGAATACGGAGAAGTCGCATCTGGCATATGCGTAGAGCCGGACAGTTTGATGGAGCGACCGCAGAAAGGACCATCGATATTTCCAGATGCTGTTCAAAGAATTGAAGATATTCTTATAACGGGTGGGATTTGGAGGTTTTGCGATATTTCTTTGTCCTTCTCTTTCTCTGTCTGTCTGTCTGCATCTCTTTTTTCTCTTTTTCTCTTTTTTCTCTCCCATTCTCTTTTTCCTTTTTTTCTACTTTTTTCTTTTTTATTATCTCTCACTCTCTCTCTCTCTTTCCCTCCTCCTTTTCTTTCTCTATCTCTTTCTCTTTCTTTTTCTCTCTCTTTTTCTCTCTTTCTTTTTTTTCTCTTTCTCTCTTTTTTTATTTTCTCTTCATCTTTTTTATTCTCCCTCTGTCTCTCTCGTCGCCTCTCTCACTGTCTTCTTTGTATCTCTTTTTCTCTCTCCACTTTTTACGTACGTCCGTTGTGGACTGGAATAAAATATTTTTTTTAGAACATTTCATAGAGATTGAAAATTTGCTCCCAATTTTAAATATTCATGAAGAAACATTTATTAGTGATTTCATTGGTTCTGCTTCTGTATAATAATGAATAATTAATAATAAGTATAATTGTTTAATGTTGTTTCATAAAAATTGCTAACCACCGTTTTTGTCATCATCATCATCATCATCATCATCATCACCATCATCATCATCATCATCATCATCATCATCAGCATCATCATCATCATCATCATCATCATCATCATCATCATCATCATCATCATCATCATCATCATCATCATCATCATCATCATCATCATCATCATCATCATCATCATCATCATCATCATCATCATCATCATCATCATCATCATCATCATCATCATCATCATCATCATCATCATCATCATCATCATCATCATCATCATCATCATCATCATCATCATCATCATCATCATCATCATCATCATCATCATCATCATCATCATCATCATCATCATCATCATCATCATCATCATCATCATCATCATCATCATCATCAGAGGATTATTGTAGCAGATGAACATTGCGTGACCTCTGGCTGCATTGATTTAAAATTTAAATTAATTAAATCTTGTTTCTTCAAAAACCGATTAGTAATTTATTTTAAATAAATTAATATCTTCATTAGCCTTCATCTCCTCTTCAAAAGCTCTGTGACTGCCACGACAGGAACAACAACTTCAACACCTTTACTACTACTACTACTACTACTACTACTATTACTACTGCTACTGCTACTGCTACTGCTACTGCTACTGCTACCGCTACCGCTACCGCTACCGGTACCGCTACCGCTACCGCTACTGCTACTGCTACTGCTACTGCTACTGCTACTGCTACTGCTACTGCTACTGCTACTGCTACTACTACTACTACTACTACTACTACTACTACTAATGCTACTGCTACTGCTACCGCTACCGCTACCGCTACCGCTACCGCTACCGCTACCGCTACCGCTTCCGCTACCGCTACCGCTACCGCTTCCGCTACCGCTTCCGCTACCGCTTCCGCTACCGCTTCCGCTACCGCTACCGCTACCGCTACCGCTACCGCTACCGCTACCGCTACCGCTACCACTACTACTACTACTACTACTACTACTACTACTACTACTACTACTACTACTACTACTACTACTACTACTACTGCTGCTGCTGCTGCTGCTGCTGCTGCTGCTGCTGCTGCTGCTACTACCACAAACAACAACATCAAACAAAGACAACGACTCAAAAGTATTGGCTCTTCGTACGGAGCTAAAAGAAAGCATGGCTCCGTGTAGTTTTTTTTTTTTGGTTTTCCTTCAGAGCTTAATTTATGGCTTATAAATTCATCACATCCCGGGTTGTGCGCACGGGATATAATTGATGACTTCGGATCTGATCCTCGGACTGAACAAATGCCCCTTTCATGCTCTGGCTCTGGGGAGATGAAGAAGAACCGCATTTCTCATTGGCTGACCACTGGCGCTGTCGGAGACGGACGAAAAGAAAAATGAATAAAAATAGAAAGAGAGAAAGGAAGATGAAGATAAAAAAAGAAAGAGAGAGAGAGAAAGAAAAGAAAAAGAAAAAAAGAGAAAGAGAAGAAGAGAGTGAGTGAGAGAGAGAGAGAGAGAGAGAGAGAGAAAGAGAGAGAGAGAGAGATAAAGAAATATAAAAAATAGGTAAGAAAAATAATTGAAGAAAGAAAAAGAGTTTTTGAAAGAATGGAAAAAAAGTAGTTGACAAGACAGAGAGAAGGAGATAAAAAAAGAGAAAGAAAGAGAGAGGAAGAGAGAGAGGGAGGGAGACAGATTAAAAGAGACGGCGAAATATGAAATAACAAGGCAAAGAACCGCAGACGATATTGATTGACCATCGCCTCAAGACAGATCGCTAACCCGAGATCTATTACACCCCCAGAGGGGGGGGGTTGTGGCGGTAGGTAGGCGGGTACCGAGTCACCAGGACCGTGCGCGCGCACTTCGGCGCCGTTTCGCGGCATTTCACGGCGCGAATTTCGTTCCACAACGACCGGTCTGCTTCTTGCGGAACGCGCTGTCTACGTACGGAGACAATTACATACAATCCCGAAACGAATTTTATTAACCATTAAAATATGATTCCATCCTTCGTCTTCGGTAGCGATTTATTGCGGCATCGAAGTATAACTGGGATGATTTGAGTGGTTCTGTTTTTCGTAGGATTCACGGCTGCATGGATGCATGCATGCATTATTGCATGAATGCACGGTTGCACGAATGCATATATGCATTATTGCATGAATTCACGGATGCATAGAAGCACAGCTGCACGGATGCATATATGCATTGCTGCATGTTTGCAGGGATGTATAGATGCATGGTTGCATGGATGCATATTTGCATTATTGCATGAATGCATGGTGCATGGATGCATGGTTTCATGGATCCATTATTGTTCGAACGAATGCATGGATGCGTGGATGCATGCGTCCGTTTGCTTACTTCTCTCTTTTCTTTTCATCTGATTGCTTTTTTTCTTTTCTCTTTCTTTATTTCTTTTTTTTTTAATATAGCGCTTGTTCATTTATGCATGATGGAGTTTTTATGTGTGCCGCTCCGACCGCAGACACACTTACGAACACACACGAGCACAGGTGCACGCACACAGACACAAACATATACATACGCACACATACATTCATGTACACAGTACACACATACATTCATGTACACAGTACACACATACATTCATGTTCACAGTACACACATACATTCATGTACACAGTAGACACGTACATTCACGTACACACTACACACAAACATTCATGTACACAGTACACACATACGTTCATGTACACAGTACATACATACAATCGTGTACACAGTACACACACTTGTACGACAAGCACAAGAGTTCTCTTATAAATGTGTACATCGCAAATGCACTACGTCTCAGATAGACAGACAGACAAACAGACAGACATAGAAACGGTCGCAGAGACACACACCAAGACAGACTGAAAAAGACAAACAGCCAAACAAACAAACCGGTAGACTATGGAGTGCTTATGTAGCTGGAAGATATATTAAGACACATCGCCTAGTTATTGATTCGCGTGGAGCTATTAACTCATTGTATTTCTCTCTGTCATTTCAGATTTCTCTCTCATTGCAAATCCAATCAAGACGCGGATAAGTTTAGAAGGAAAAAAAAATACAATTGAAATCGAAAGTGAAAGTGGCGTTTGATTCGATGAACTTGAGTTCTAAACGTTCGTTCCTATAAGCTGAAAGTGAACGCGAGCATGTAAACGTCGTTGCAAACTGGAAAAGGAAAATAACAGGCCGATTCAGACACCCCTCGCCTTCACATAATGGATCAGACCACTCGACATAAAAAGAGAACATGCAAATGATTGTCATGCCAAGTAGAGAAGAGAAAAAAATCACTTAACAGTCGGTTTGATCAAACAATAAAAAAAAATGGAATCAATCCCCAAGACGCGCGGCTGAGAGGGGGTTGTGGCTGTCTGGGTGGATTTTCTGGGTGGATATTTTGGCAGTAGACGGTGGTTCGAGCTGTTGGTTCAAGGATCGTAGTCTCTGGAGTAGGGGGTGGTTTGACAATGAGGAAGTTTTTTTTTAAACACCGTAGTCTGGGGGACAAATGGGTTATAGGTTCAAAGGTTCTTCATGTAGATCCTGTTTTCGGGGGGTAGGGAAGGGGGAAGGGGAAACTGTAGTTGTTCTGATTGGTTGATTCAGCTGATTGGTCGGTTTGAGAAACGATCGGAGGGCTTTTACAGATGGGTCGACGGCTGATTGGGCGGATGAAGAATGGTGGAAAACTGATGAACAAATGGTGACTGGAAGATGAGGGTAGTTAGCTGGTGATGAATGATAAAGAAATGGTGATGAATGTTAGGGGTGGAGAATGGTTGGGAAGGGAGGGGAGAGGAGGGGAGGGGGTGGTATGATGGGGCTGGAAGGTCTAGTGATGGATGAGTGGAGCCGTGTTCTTGTGGTTTTTGCATTGGCTTGCGTTCATTTGATGGACGCTTGGAAGAGTAATTCTTTTTGGACGGTTCTTGGAGTAATTTATTTTAAGATTAATGGTTAATTAATATAATATTGTTGATGTAATTTTTTAAGATTAATGTTAAATTAATATAATATTGTTTATGTAATTTTTTTAAGATTAATGTTAAATTAATATAATATCGTTTATGTAATATTTTTAAGATTAATATTAAATTAATAATATTGCTTATTTTTTTTGTTTTAAATGGTATTTTTTAGTGCTGCTGTTTAATTTTGCAGTTAAATTATCATCTTAGTTTTGAATATGAAAGAAATCAGGACACAGAGGCAAAAAATAGGCATAAAAATGCTAATAAAATAGGATGTAAAAAAGAAAGAAAAGAAAGAGAGAGAGAAAAGAGAAAGTGAAAGTGAAAGTGAATAAGAGAAAATTAGAGAGAAAGAGAGAGAAAGAGAGAGAGAGAGAGAGAGAGAGAGAGAAAGAGAAAGAGAGAGAGAGAGGAACAAAAGTGACTAAAAGAAATTTTAAGTCTTTCCATGCGAAAGTCGCCCCATGGCAGAATTATTTGCAGGCCAACGATTTCATGTATTTATTATTATTGTTGTTATTATTATTATTGACCAAGAAACAGCTGTTTTAAAGTAGAATGTTTGAGTATTCGACATTGGCGATGGTCATATTAAATTGGCATGTAAAAGTAATAACAATTATACGTATTTTTGAGGAAAGTAATTAACATTTAAAAATACAATACAGTAACATATTGATATAACGTTTTCGAATTTCAGAACTTATGGATGGATTGATGGACGGACGGACGGACGGACGGACGGACGGATGGACTGATGGATTGATGGACTGATGGGCTGATGGACTGATGGACGGATGAACGGATGGACGGACGGATGTACGGATGGACGGATGGACGGATGGACGTAAAGATAGTTAGACGGGCGGACGGATGCACGGACGCACGGATAGACGGACGGACGGATGGCAAAATCGAAGGAGCACTGGGCGTGGAAAAGTGCATGTTATTCCAGCGTCACATATAATGAAGGAAGGAACGTGACAAGGATGACACAAAGAAGCGATCGATCACAAGTCATCGACCAGCAATCAATTTCATCCCTACATTCATATCAATGAGTGACTTCTCTGTGTGTGTACGTACGCATACTTTTCTTACAAGAAGCTCTATATTTCTCTCTCGTCATTTCTCTCTCTCTTTCTCCTTTTCTCTCTCCCCATTTCTCTCTCTCTTTCTATTTCTCTCTCTCTTTGTCGCTCTCTCTCTCTCTTTCTCTCTCTCTCTCTCTTTCTATTTCTCTCTCTCTCTCTCTCTCTCTCTCTATCTCTCTCTTTCTCTTTGTCGCTCTCTCTCTCTCTTTCTTTCTCTGTATCTCTTTCTCTCTCTCTTTCTCTTTGTTGCTCTCTCTTTTTCTCTCTCTATCATTCATTTCCCCCATTCTTTTCTTTTTCTCCCCCAATAGTTTCCATCTATGCGTGTCTAAGAACTTTTAAGCCACTCATTCGCCCATTCATTCATTCATTCATTTATGCATTCAATTATATATAAAATTAATATTTTTACTTTTATTTTATTGTTAATAAAGAATATGTTTATTATTTTCATACATGTCTTTCGGTCGTTAATTCCATTCTTAAATCACCTTAGCGTCTGAATAAATTAATTACTAATTAACGAACTAATTTAAATATGTAATAAAGTATATTTTTTATAATTCTTTTTTTACTTAAAGTTTTAATTTAAAATGAATCGATGACTTGAGTACATTCAACTGTGCTATCACGGTTCTTCAATGGAATCATACTTTTCAACTAGCCCTGTTTTCCCCTCCCCAGCACGGCTTGAAGCCCCCTCCCATTTTGTCCCAGCCCTGCATGGGTTGAAGCCCCCTCCCATTTTGTCCCAGCCCTGCATGGCTTGAAGCCCCCTCCCATTTTGTCCCAGCCCTGCATGGCTTAAAACTCCTTCCCATTTTGACCCAGCCCTGCACGGCTTGAAACCCCCTCCTATTTTGCCCCAGCCCTGCGTGGCTTGAAGCCCCCTCCCATTTCGTCCCAGCCCTGCATGGCTTGAAACCCCCTCCCATTTTGTCCCAGCCCTGCATGGCTTGAAACTCCTTCCCATTTCGTCCCAGCCCTCTAACTTTTTCTTTCCCCCCTCCCTCTTTTCTAGGGACCACACACAAACCCAATCGATTTTCTTTAGTGGAAAATCTTTTTGATCATTTCTCTTCCTATATTTTTATCTTCTTCTCAATCTCACTAGGTCTCTCTGGTTTTCTTTCTTTGTTACTCTTTCTTTCGCTCTCTCTCTCTTTCTCTTTTTTTACTACTTTTTTAGTTTTTCAGTTTTGTTTAGTAAGAACTTAAATATATATTTATATCTAATTTGATTTTATTAACTCATCTATTCTTTATTCAATATGTTCACCCATATATTAACTTTATGTCACTTACTTTCTATAAAAAAAACCTTTATAGATGCTGAAAGTCATTTAACTGAAATAAACAAAACAATCAAATACCTGGATTTTTGCTAAAATGCTTATCAATTTGGTTGTGAGCAAGTTTAAAAAATAATTATTTCTAATCAAATCTAGCAATCCTCAACTTCATCAAACTTTATCTCAACCCAAAAGCTCCTCATAAAACTAACTAGTTAGTCGTTCTCCCTACATCCACTATGGACTCGTTGGCCATTTCTGAAATCAAATCCATATCTTACGAGACCCGTAAATACTGTTCTGGCATTTTACACCCACTATCACCAGGACTATCACAATCATCATCATCGTTCGTCATTATCATCATCATCATCGTCGTCATCATTA
>OZ022238.1:51797434-51807434 GCA_963978895.1 Erpobdella octoculata
CTGCTGCTACACAACTTCTGACTTCAATATCGCTCTGACTCGCTAACTTGGTTACATCAAAGAAGCCCATTCACTGCCACACATTTACAGTTGACGCCATATAAAGTCTACCAAACTTTATTACTCTTTTGGGATCGCTATGCACTGATGCAATTAATAAGCATTTATACGCGTTATGCAATTTCCAAATTTCCTCTCTTTCTTTCTCTATTCCATTCTCTCTCTTTTCTCTCCTCTCTCTCTTTCTTTTTTTTCAATTTTTTTTCCTTCTTTCTATTTCTGAATGCATTAACTTTTTTCTTCCCAAGTTTTCTTTTTAAATTTTTTTCTTCCAGTCGATTCGTCGCAGCTAAGCTTCAAATTGATAGCGTCAATATGACGACGATCAATTCACACTCATTAATCCAGCCGGAGTTGTTGTCACGACGGCTAGCCGAGCCGACGTCATGTACGTCATGAGCGTCATCGGCGTCGTAGGAGTCATACGCAAAACTGACGTCATGAGTCTCACTAGCTTCACAAATGTCGTTAACCTCATAAATGTCATTGAGCTCATAAATGTCATTGACATCATAAATGTCATTGATGTCATAATTGTCATTGACCTCATAATGTCATTGACCTCATAATGTCATTGACCTCATAATGTTATTTACATCATAAATGTCGTTGACAGCGTTGTGAACGTCAAGTATGCCACGAGTATCTTCTTTATAATCGAGAAACGCTAGGATAAGCTTACTATCTATAGAAAGGACAAAATCCTATCCTATGTATGTATGTATGTATGTATGTATGTATGTATGTATGTATGTATGTATGTATGTATGTATGTATGTATGTATGTATGTATGTATGTATGTATGTATATATATTAGCAATTTCGCATAACCCGGCGGCCGCAGTGGTCAGCAATCAGCAGTTGTTAAACTTAGTGCGCGTAGGAGTGTAATAAAAGTTATTACGCAATTGTACTCTGTCAACCCTAAAGATAAAAAGTAGAGGAAAAAACGTGTTTTTACCAATGCTTTTATTAACTCGTCGTCTCTGTTTCTCTGTCTGTTTCAAATCTTGCAATCAATTTTTGAGTCATTTCCTGATGATAGATTTTTTTCAAATTTTGCATACATGCTCAAAATAGAAGACAATGCAATATTCAATTATTAGTTTTACAATAAGTCAATTAATTTAGTTAATTTTAATTAATTTCGATATTTCGATATAATTAAGATATTTCAACTTTAATATAAAATAAAAGAGTAATATAAGAAAAAATTGATTGCAAAATTTGTGTTTTAATTACATATAAGAGCATTGGTTTAAAAAATTCGTTTTTAATTTACTTGTTTAACACAAACTTTAATTACACTCGATTTAGAAATACAAAAGATGTTCAAATAAAGTTGTTTTTTTTAATTGAATCATGTATTGTCATCCAATATAAAGCTATGCTGAAAATTTCGAAATTTAGCGATGCCCTACCGGAGCATGAAGTACGTCGAGAAACGCCTACCGCGCAACCTTTTGATTATATTTTCACTTTTAGCAAGTTTGGTATGACCGAGTCTGTAAATTTAATTTCATCTAAAAACGCTACACCAAGTTTACCACCTAGATATAATTCATATAATATAAGATAAGCTGAAAGACCACTTAACGCCGACGACGGACGGTGTTGCGGCGTTTACACTCGTCACATTTATGAATACGTTGTACGCCAGATTGTGGTGTTTTCTCAACTATATCGGTTCGCCAGCGTTATTTAGAATTTGAAATTCAGTGAGGTTTATATTAAAAAAATAGTTATACACAAAACAAACAGTGAATGCATATTTTTTTATTGAAGTTAAAAATAACTCAAGAAATAAAATATCAATGGTACAAAAAATTTAAAATGTATAGAGGTTATTGGTGTCATCGTATTGATCTTTATAAAAGTCATGGGTGTCACGAATGTCATCAGACATTCAACCAAGCCCGGGCTCGGCCACCTAGCTAACTGGTTTTTTCCAGGTAAGGCCAAGTAGCTTTGTTTGCAAAAATTAAAAAAAAATAGAATCTATTCAAGATTCGTCGTCCACCACGCACACCCCCCACGATCATAAAATTTTTTTGGAGAAACATTTGATTAAGTTTTAATCCCGTCCTATAGTTTTTTTCTACACCAGGTAGGCCAGGCGGTGGCCACTCTGAACCCGCGCGTTTAGCTCCATGTGTTCAGTGGAATAGCAATGGCTTTAAAATATTTTATGAGATTACACTTTCTATTGTCACTATTGTTACTGCTTGTGTTTTTTTTATAAATGCTTTTGTTAACTTCTAATCTCTGATTTTATTTTTTCTAATCAACTTTTGATTCACTTCTTGTTGATAGATTTCTTTCAAGTTTTGTATTGATGCTCTTGCTTGATGACATTGCATTACTCAATAACTAGTTTTGCAACAAAAAAAAAGTTTTAAAAAATATTGATTTTAAAATTTCAGTTTAAAAACTTTCTTTTTATATTGTTCACTTGTTGTAAAATTGAAACTGTTATTTGCCACCGTTATAGAAATTCAGCATTCCTGTCATTTTCACATTGTTAAAATTTTGTATATATAATGCTTATCGAAATTTTGCTCACGAACAATAACATTAAAGTTAGCTTTAAGTAAAACGTTTCTCAAATTATGCGATTACAGCTTTTAATAAGTCTGTCCTTTCAAAACATTTCTACTCAAAATTTAGCGAAGCATGAAGTACACCGACAAACGTTCACCACGCACGCCTTTGATAACATGTTCATCTCTTGCAGGTTTGTTTTGACCGAGTCTATAAATTTCGTTTAATCTAAAAATAAAAATAATGATAAAGATTAGGATGACCGCTAAGCTTCCTATGCTGTGTGTGTGTGTGTGGGTGGTTTAATTAACGTCTGTATCTGTCAATTAGACAATTTAGACGGTATGTATGTTTGAGTGTTTGGTGACGTGTTTATGTTGGCTTTGAGGAAGGGAGGCCACCGAAAGCACAAGGCTTTCGTGGGCACATGGCTCGACTCACTCCAGCCCGCCAACTAATAAGTGCAATAAGTTGGATAAGGACCGGCAAATCGACCTCCTCTCATCAGCTTCCTATGCTGTTACTCTCGTTAGATTTATAAATACGTTGTCCGCCAGATTGTGGTGTTTTCACAACTATTTCAAAGAACGGAGTGTCAAAGAATGGAGAAATAAGACATGGAAGAGGTACTAGTTTTCTGTATAACTCATTAATTTCAGCAGTTTTCCAACTGTTTTGCCATTCATTTAGAATCTTTGATTTGATTATTTTCTTGTATTCTGAAGTTTCAAGGGTAACATCTATTTGGATATCGGTGTAAGTGGTTGCCGTTCTGGCAAGAACGTCGGCAGTTTCATTACCCTGCACGCCAATGTGGCTTGGAATCCAACCCAGCTTGCATACAACGTTCCTATTTCTGAAAAGATTAGTTGAAGTTTGTACGATAGATTGTTGGTAGTGAGATTTTAGAAAATTGTAACAAATGTCTAATGCTTTGACGGCACTTAAAGAATCTGTAAAAATTACAAGATTTTTTTGTGGATCAGATTCTAATGCATTTGATGAAAGTAAAGGATTTTCATATAGATTAAGAGCTATTTTGATAGTTTCTATTTCTGCAGCAAACATTTAAATGTCCGATGTTCTTCTGGACATTCTGAGACCGGTCGATGGAGCATACACACCAATGCCTGTCTTATCTTCTTTTTTTTAGATGCATCAGTATATACATGCAAAAGTCTGATCTGTATTTGTTGATGTTTTCCAGAACTTTATAAAGAACTCCAGAACTTTAAAAAAAACTCCAGAACTTTAAAAAGAACTCCAGAACATTAAAAAGAACTCCAGAACTTTTTTTACCGATTTCGGTTAGGACAAAATCTGCTTGTGGAAAAATTTGTTTCCATGGAGGTAATTGGAAAATTGGTGGCTCAGTAATGTTATTTTTAATATTGGAATTTCGGCGGTCAGTGTCATTCCAGGGTTATCGTAGGTGCACTAAGTGGACCTGGTTTTGTTTTAATTGGAAATGTTTTTTTTTGGCCGGTAGGTCGTAAATGTAAAGCTGTACAATTGTTTTGTTTGTGACACTCATTAATCTAGCCGGAGTTGTTGTTTGTGAAAATAAAACTGAAATACAATTAAAATCAAAATTGAAATTGAAATTGAAATGGGTTCAAAAATAGAAATTAAAACAAAAATAGAGGTGATTTCCATTGAATGAAATTGAAACTGAAGTTGAAATTAAAGTCAAAACTTAAATAACACTTACTATAAGCCGACAGGCAAACGCTTTACGCAATAACAGCATCACTAGTGTGACAAATAAAAAAACACCACCATTACAAGTTCAGACTGGCCATATAACTTCTCGGAAGACAGCTCGGGTGGCTTGGGTGAAAACACTACTTCATTTGATATTAATCGGGGTCGCGGTGAGCTGTTGGACATACAGCGGTCAGGGTCATTCCAGGGTTATCATAGGTACACTAAGTGGACATGCTTTTGTTTTAATTGGAAATGTTTATCGGCTGGTAGGTCGTAAATTTAAAGCCGTACTATTGTCTTGTTAGTGAGAATAATTTTTTCAACTACAATTTTTTGTAACAAGTAATAAAGGTGTGTTTTGTAACAAGTAATAAAAGTGTATTTTTTGTAACAAGTAATAAAGGTGTATTTTGTAACAAGTAATAAAGGTGTATTCTGTAACAAGTAATAAAGGTGTATTTTGTAACAAGTAATAAAGGTGAGATTACAAGAATTACTATTCGGAGTATTTTTCTCCCACAGAAGTCAACGATCGACAACTAAAAAAAACGTACACGCAATAAACCAACACAAACAACAACATAATCAGTTTGTGCTGTATCGGTGATAACGACGACGACGACGACGACGACGATGACTTTGGTGACGACAAATAAAAAAAAGTGTCAACAACAAGTCACCCTAATAATACCATCACGTGGTTCTCTCGACTACGATAGCGGCACGCGCGCCATTGAGTCCTCTGAGGTAAGGAGGGTAGGGAAGGAGAGATAGGGAGGAAGGGAAAGAGAGAGGGAAAAAGAGAGAGGGAGCGAACGTGGAGCGGGAAGGAAATAAATCGAATATGGCGGTTACATGCTCTCGAATCATTCGTGACGTCACAACCAATTAGGGACGGTCGGATGGCCCTGTCAGCAGGCCGGCCGGTCGGGCGGTTTCGAGTTTTCAAGTTGTTTCGAGATTAGTGCAAAATTTATGACTGTTTGGGTTAAGGGGCTGGAAAGGGAGAGGTTGACGAATTGGTAAGGGCGCTGGGAGGGAGAAAGGGGAGGGATAAGAGAGAGAAAGGAAGAGGGCTGAGAGAGGGAAGTGGAGGGCTGAAAGGTTAAGGGGTCGGTGGGCTGAGAGGGAGAAGGATAGGGCTGCGTTGGGGTTTGACAAGACGAAAAGGTTGTGAGAAAAAACTGCGGAATTTTCTATTAAATAGCAATTTTGAAATAAATTAACAACCACTGGTTTGATCTATTATTATTATGGCTGAGCGTGATTGGTGGAGTTTGTTAATTAGAGTTTATTAGCGAAAGTTTTATTTTTATTTCGATCTAATGTCTCTGGACCGAGTTTTATGAGGAATAAAAGTTTTGTTTCATTTGCTTTTATTGTTCGTTTTGTTTGTTTGTTTGTTTGTTTGTTTGTTTGTTTGTTTGTTGGTGAGCTCATTCATTCGTGACATCAAGAGGTCACAAGTTAATTTGTTCGCTTGTGAGTTTTTGCGGAGTTTTTCTCGGTCTGTTGTTCGTTTGAAGAGAGAAGTTTGTTTGTTTGTTCGTCAGTGAGATTGTGGTTTGTTCGTCTCTAAGATGGTTCGTTCGTTTCTTCGTCTCTAAGATGGTTCGTTCGCTTGTTCGTCTCTAAGATGGTTCGTTCATTTGTCCCTCTATAGACTCTTCGGTCCATCATCATGTGTTCGTATTTATTGTGATCAACAACGGTAACAAGGACATGGCTGCTTCTCTCTTACTTGTTTATACCTATACCACTCCAGGCCGATCGATAGAGAGCTCGTGGAGAAACTTCTGCAGAGAGAGAGATTGAGAGAGAGAGAGAGAGAGAGAGAGAGAGAGAGAGAGAGAGAGAGAGAGAGAGAGAGAGAGAAAGAGAAAAGAAAAAGGGAAGGAGAGCGGTTCATTAACGTTACGCACGCAATGAAATTCAGATAAATTTATCGGGATCACGAGGGGCTACGGGCGCACGCGCTCACCCCCGCTCCCCCCCTCCCCGTCGCCCACCCCTCCTCTACGCTCCGTCATTGATCGTTCGTGCTGAAACTCTACGCATGATTGATTGCCATGCCTGCGAACCGGATTTGTGAAAGTGAAGACCGAAAAACTCAAACAACTCTACTACCACCGCCACCACCCGCCCATCACTACCACCACCACCCGCCACTGCCCCCACCACCCTCACACTACAGCCACTACCGCCACCAACTATTACAACCCACCACTACCACTCGTCGTTACCACTTCCTCCACCACCAACCACCACCACCACCACACAATCACATAAACGTTTTCCATAAATGTGATAACGTATGTCTGTGATCGCTTGTCTTCACACAAACACAATTATATTGTCACACAAGCGCAGTTACACTGACTTATATACACTATTATACACAGATGCATCGAGACTTACTAACAGATACATCGAGACTTACAAACAGATACATCGAGACACAAGCACGGACACGTCGAGACTTACTAACAGATACATCGAGACTTACAAACAGATACATCGAGACACAAGCACGGACACATCGACACGTGGACACAGATACACAGAAACGCATGCACACAGACGGCGAGTGCACCGACGCGAAACAAGTGCAAACGATTGAAAGTAACAAAAGAGAGAAAGGAAAAGCGAAAGTAAAAGAGAACGACCGCGGATTGGAATACAACGACGACGAGGACCGCAAACGCGAGCAAGCGAGTCGGCTTGTCACGCAAGCGAATCACGTGGTTCCACCCTTTCACCCCCCGACCAGCCACCCCCCCCCGTCACAACCTACTTCATGCCTTGTGTTGCGAATTGTGAGGGCGCGTCGGTGTCCTCGGACGGACGCACCGACAATTGACCAAAGGTAGGAGACGAACCGAGAGAGAGAGAGAGAGAGAGAGAGAGAGAGAGAGAGAGAGAGAGAGAGAGAGAGAGAGAAATAAGAGGAGAGAGAGAGGGGGAAAAAGAAAGAGAGAGAGATGGGGAGAGAAGGAAGAGAAAGAGAAGAAAAGGGGAGAAAAAGAGCAATGAAGGAGAGAGTGATTTGATGATGAAAAAAAACTGGAAAAAAGAAAAGAAGGATAAGAAGAAAATTGGAAGAAAGAACAAGGAAGGGAAGAGAGAGAAAGAGAGAGAGAAAATGAGAAAGAGATAAAGAAAGAGATAAAGAAAGAGAATGGGAGAGAAGAGAAAGAAGAGATAGGAGAGAGAAGAGAAGAAATATCTCTCTCTCTCCACTGTCACAGGAAAAATAACACATGCGAAAAGTTGAAGTGAATGATGAATAGTTTAGAGTGACCTCTATTATGCGGCATCATCCTTCCTTGAGGACGCCTATCTTTCCACTGCTGCCCTATTCTTCGCGGACAACTCCAGAAGACATTCTTTGTCGATTTGAAATGGGTGATCAGTTTGACGGTGAGGGTGGGGGTGGGGGAGGGGGAGGGGAGGGGAGGGGGCGCGGCGGGATAGGACGGGGTGGAAAGTGGTGTCGGTGCTAGTATGCGTCCCCGTGCGGGAAAGTCGTGGGAAGATTGAAAAGTTGGTATGTGTGTGTATGTCTGTGCGCACGCGCGTGTGTGTTTGTGTGGATGGATGGATGGATGGATGGATGGATGGATGGATGGATGGATGGATGTGTGGATGGATGGGTGGGCGAATAGTTGCGTTGGTATCTGTGCCGGTGGTTATACATATATATATATATATATATATATATATCTGGTATGTAGTTAGGTGGCTGAATGAAATGAGTTACTACATGTGAGGGTGGATAGATTGAGGAATTGGGGAGCTAGCGTGTGTTCAAGTGGGTAAATGAATGAATTCAAAGGTATGTGTTTGGATGAGTGAAGGTGGGTTGATTGTGTGCGTGCGTGGATAGATGAATGATTGAGTATTTAAGTAGAACGATAAGTGAATAATTGAGTATATATATACATACATATATATGGATGGGTAGGTGAATGAATGAGCATATAAGTGGGTGGATAGATAAATGTTTTGGCGTCAATTTAAGGCATAATTGAATATATTTCTTGATCCGTTCAACTAGTCTTTATGGAACAGACACCTCTAAGAATCAGTCGGTTCATCAGTAAATCATCATTTTGAAGTATTTATAATCGTCCTGCGGTATGCTCTCTACAATTTGCTTGATCAGTGTCTCGACCTCTGAATTACAGAAAAACGCAGCTTTGAGACGGACAAATTTTAGCCAAAAAATCCGACCAACCACTTGGATCAAGGAAACATAAAACAGTGTCGAAGAATTTCAGTTCCAAAAGCAAAAGAGAGAAATAAGGTATAAAAATGCGACCCGGGCTAGAAAGTGACCGGGAATATAAACGCGAGGTTAGCGAGAGCTGTTGGCATTTACATTTTACTGAATGATTTATACGGGGGCCGCTTGAACCTCAGAGTTTAACCTTGAACTTGGAGAGGACCATGTGTCCAGCCCACTCAGTCACTCACACGGCGGTGGAAAAAACGCCTCTAAAACAGAACTTCTCTCTGGTGATTGCATCAGAGATGCGTCTTGTTTCTCTGTATGTATGTGTGTGCATGCCTGTGTGTTTGTATGTTTGTGTCGGTGCGTTTGTTTGGTTTTGTCTGTGTGTGTGTTTGTTTGCGTCTGTATTTGTCTTTTTGTGTGTCTGTGTGTGTCGATGTGTGACTGCGTGCGTTTGTTTGCAGCTGTGTTTGTTTGTGTCTGTGTGTGTGCGTGTATTTGTTTGTGACTGTGTTTATTTGTGGTTTTTATGTCTGTGCTGTGTGTGTCTGTTTGTGTCTGGATGTCTGTGTGTCTTTGACTGCTTGTTTGTTTGTGTGTTTGTGTTTATTTGTGGATTGCTATTTTCGTCGTAATATTGATGTCGCTATTCTAGTTTTCAAGTCGCCGAATCTGTTTGTCCTTATTTCACATCTTCAATCACTATGTATGTCCGTTTATCTAACTCTTCTTCACTACGTATGTCCGTGTATCTAATTCTCTTTCACTATGTATGTCCCTGTATCTCATCCTCTACCTCTATGTCCATGTATCTAATTTTCTTTCACTCTGTATATCTTTGTATCTCATCCTCTATCACTTTGTTCTTGTTTTAAGATCCTCTATCAGTCATTTCCTGTTGTGCGCGTATTGTCATTATTTTCGTTCGCACGTATTTGTCGTTGTACGCACGTGTTTGTTGTTGTTTGTACGTGTTTGTTGTTGTACTACGTGTTTGTTGTTGTACTACGTGTTTGTTGTTGTTTGTACGTGTTTGTTGTTGTACGTACGTATTTGTTGTTGTACGCACGTATTTGTTGTTGTACTGCGTGTTTGTTGTTGTACGTACGTGTTTGTTGTGGTTTGTACGTCTTTGTTGTTGTTTGTACGTGTTTGTTGTTGTTTGTACGTGTTTGTCGTTGTTTGTACGTATTTGTTGTTGTTTGTACGTGTTTGTTGTTGTTTGTACGTGTTTGTTGTTGTTTGTACGTGTTTGTTGTTGTCTTAATGCGGCCCGGACGTAACCTGCAACGGAACAATCACTGCTGGTTCCCATTGTCCCGAAGATTCTTTTTTTTCTTTCTTTCTTTCTCTCTTCCACCTTCCTTTGTGCGACGGCGATTGTCTTCTGAGTGGGCGGACAACTTGGTTAAGAAGGTCTTCTTTTTTTTGTCTCAGACCGTCTTGCGTCTCCTGGA
>OZ022238.1:51812434-51859934 GCA_963978895.1 Erpobdella octoculata
TGTTTAGAACACTATTGAAAAAAGACCCTAGTATAACTACTCTTGTATTTACTGTTTTTGTATTAAACAACGTTTGATTTGAATACTTTTTAATCTGCACTTTACTAATTCATGATAAGTTTGTTACAGCAATCAATCAGGTTATTGAACTGTTTAAGTCCCTCCTAGTAATACTAGGTCCATGGTGCTCATTCCTATGTCTGATTGTATAATAATAATAATGATAATAATAATAATAATAATAATAATAATAATTATAATAATAATAATAATAATAATAATAATAATAATAATAATAATAATAATAATAATAATAATAATAATAATAATAATAATAATAATAATAATAATAATATTATTATTATTAATAATAATATTAATAATAATAATAATAATAATAATAATAAAGTAATTTGTATCGGTATTTATATTCGTCCTTGTCACCTCTGTTTTTCAGTTTGTCCTTGCATCTGTCCTTGACCTTGCCAGCGATATTCGAACGTGCAATGTAACGACCTTTGACATCAACATGCATTTTACAAAAGGTCGTCTTCAATTATAATGTCACTTTTATCTTGTTTTTCCTTACGGTTGCAGCATGTATACCTTGTATTAAACGCTTTGGCTATATTTGTCTGAGTATGTGTCTGTCTGTCTTCATGTATTCATGTTTCTCTACCTTCTGTCTGTTTGTTTGATTGTTTGCTTGTTTAGTTGTCTGTTATCATTAATGTATGTTTATAAACCTTTTGTATGTTTGGCTGTCTGTTTTCTTGTATGTATGTTTATATAACTTCTATTTGTTTGTTTGTCTGTCTGTCTTCATCTGTCTGTATTATGTCTGTCTGATTGCCTTTTTTTTGTCTGTTAGCCGATCGATAGATCTAAATGAACCTTTCTTTCTTTTCCCCCACACTGATCCGGTGCGTGTGATGTCGCGTACCTTTACAAACACGAGTTCACTTGCACGCACACAGGCACACGCACGCACACAAAGACACAAACACACGCACACACACGCACACACAGGCACGAACGTGTAATCTTAGAGATTGAGCTCGCGTGCCACTTCCCATTCTTTTCCAACGGAACTTATTTTCATTAGCGCGCCAAAATCAGGAAGTGTTTTCCGTCCGTCCCGGACGCGTGCATGTTTAGGAATTAATAAGTTTTGTGTTTTTGATTTTAACGGCGGTACTCGCTTACACAGACACACACACACACAAACACGCACACACACGCACACGCACATGAAAAAATGTCTTTTCTAATCAGGACTTTTTTTCCTTTTCTTTCCTCTTCCCTCTAATGAACGATCGTTGATTATAAAATGACGTGCCTGTTCGCGCGGGCAATCGCGCGGCCAGACCTCTGAAGTTCAGACGACCCCACCACGGCCCTCGAGCGGGTTCCATCCGATCCCCCCTCCCCCGAGCTTGCGGGTCGACGCCTGCAACCGTGTACCGTGAAGCGACTGTCACCCAGGGTCTCGTCTCATTTGCACCCTTGCCTTTTTCTTCTCTCTCTCCCTCCCTCCCTCCCTATCTCTTTCTCCTACTCTGTCTCTCTCTCTTTTCATATCTTCCTCTTTTTCTCTATTCATCTCTTCCATCCCCCCCTATCAACACCCTTTCTTCTTTTTTAAATTTCTAATTCATATTCACGCCCTCTTCCCGGCCGCGGCCGAGATTTTCAACCCCGGAAATAAAACTGGTCAGCACTGGAGCGTGAGTATCTGACACGCCATGAGTCCTGGAGTCGGTCTTATCTTGCCACTGATGCCCGCGCGGGGATAAAACTGTTCAATCATTAATCACCGATTTCTTCCTCTTGTCTCTCTCCTCTTAGTTTGCTACCTTTTTCCATACCTATCTCTATATCGTCTCTCTTTTCCTTTCATTTCCTTTCTCTCTTTCTCTCTTTCTCTTTCTCTTTCTCTTTCTATCTTTCTCTTTTTTTTCTCTATCTCTCTATCTCTCTCTCTCTTTATCTCTCTCTCTCTCTCTTTCTTTCTCTCTCTCTCTCTCTCTCTCTCTCTCTCTCTCTCTCTCTCTCTTACTCTTTTTTTCTCTCTCGTTTTTTTCTTTCTCTCTCTTTCTTTCTCTCTCTCTCTTTTGCTCTCTTTTTCTCTCTCATTTTTCTTTCTCTCTTTCTTTTTCTCTTTCTTTTTCTCTTTCTCTATATCCCCTTACTTTCTTTTTTCATTTTCATCTCCTTCTTTTTTCCAATTATTCCCATTCTTATTCCTACTCTCCTGAACGATGAAACATCACTTAATTGAATTTCATTTCCATTGTACACTTCTTTGCTATCTGATCGCATTCTTTCACTTTTCCCAATTCCCTCTCTCTCTCTCTCTTTCTCTCTCTTCCCGTCTATATCTTCATTTCCCTCTCTCCTTATACCTCTCTCTCTCCCCCGTCTATATCTTCATTTCCCTCTCTCCTTCTCCCTACCTCTCTTCCTTTCTTTCTTCTTAATGATAATTTGTTCCATTTGAATGAAGTGATATATTTGGCATTTTTCCATTACGCGTTTAATAAAGTTCTCGACATTTTAAACATAGACATATCCTGTTTAATAACATTAGAGAGAAAAGACAAAAAGAGAAAAAAAGAGAGAAAAAGAGAGAGAAAAGGAAAAAAAAGAGAGAGAGAGAAAAAAAAGAGAAAGAGAAAAAAAGAGAGATAAAAAAAGACAGAGAGAGAGAGAGAGAGAGAAAAAGAGAGAGAAAGGTAGTGAGAATATGAGATCAATCCGTGCTCTTGCAATTAGTGAGTTTTGAAAAACCACATCATGAATTGAGAATAAGCGAGTTCCGCTCGCCCCGCAAATAAATTTATCAATAAAAACTAATTTAGAGCCAGCTGATTAATAGCCACCTGGCGCCCGCTTCTTTCATTTCGGTTTTTCTAATATTATTATTCCGTAATTTTTCATGGACCATTTTTCCCCATGCAAAACAGATCAAAGCAAAAAAAAAACTAAAAAAAAACGGGGACATCAAAAGATCGTTTGTTCAGCAACAAAAAAAGACTCCAAAACACGCGAGTCGCGTTTACCGAATCCGTGACCTTAAGTCATAAGACGTCGGCGGAAGCCGCTAATGAGCGTTACAATACCGAGGTATTATGCAGCGTATCGTTCCGGGTATTTATACCCGGTCGTTACTTCTTGAATGGTTCGCTCCTTCACAAAAAGCTCTTTGAAGCAGGAAAATTTGCCGAAAAGGAGAAAACATTTTACACGTCTGACTTCGCAGAAGTGTCGATTTTGCCGCACTGGCTGGTATTGTACGATTACTGGTGGCTTTGTACGATAACCGGTGGCTTTGTACGATCACTGGTGGCTTTGTACGATCACTGGTGGCTTTGTACGAGCACTGGTGGCTTTGTACAATAACTGGTGGCTTTGTACGATCACTGGTGGCTTTGTACGATCACTGGTGGCTTTGCACGAGCACTGGTGGCTTTGTACAATAACTGGTGGCTTTGTACGATCACTGGTGAGGTTGATGTTCAGATTCTCTTATGGTCAAGGTTTGTTTTGTTGTTGTTTTGTTTTGTTGTTGTTGTTGTTCTTATGTGTTTGCTCTACATGCTGTATCCTACTCCTTTTATCACAAATTCTGTTGTATCAACTTCCACTTATAACGAATTCGGTTGTATCAACTTTCACTTATAACGAATTCGGTTATATCAACTTTTACTAATAACGACTTTGGATATATCAACTTCCACTTATAACGAAATCAGTTATATCAAATTTCGTTTAGAACAAAATTGGTTATATAAAATTCCACTAAGTACGAAAACGGTTATAACGATGCTCCATATATTAACGTGCAGAATTTGCCATAACCAAATTTGTCGTAAGTGATATTCGCTATATCTGATTTCGTTATAAGTGGGATACACTTCATACGAAATTATGGAGACATGAATGAAACGACACTGTAATATCCTCAGAAAGAACTTTTCAACTTACATTCTGCTCTTCTAATTATTGAGGTGAATATGCAATAACAACTAAAGTAGTTTTTTTTAATTTATGAGGTGAATATGCACCAACAATTTTTAATTGCAATTAAAGTAGTTCCTTTTCACTAGCCTTTTTACACCCTCCAGCACTGGCGCTATCGCCGATGGCACTCGAACCGCTGACTTTCAACTCTACGCGCGTGAACGCCTTACCGATGGGTTATCAATGAATATTTATTATAAAACAAGGAGAAAGAATTGTTTTATTTGACTTATTTCGTGAATATTTTACTTTTGAACTGAATTTATTTGACAAGAAAAAAAAACATCGTTACACTAAGTACCATAGAAAAGTAGCAAATCGGCTAGTTTATTGATTGTATCAGATGATCACCACTGGGAAGACCATCAGCTGTTATCATTCTAATCAGCTGTTATCATCCTAATCAGCTGTTATCATTCTAATAGGCTGTTATCATCTTAATCAGCTGTTCTCCTAATCAGTTGTTATCTTCCTAATAGGCTGTTATCAACCAATTCAGTTGTTATAATTCTAAGCAGCTGTTATCAATCTGATCAGCTGTTATCATATCGCATATAATGGGACACAACATGACCTAATTTTCTTAACATCATTATTATTATTATTATTATTATTATTATTATTATTATTATTATTATTATTATTATTATTATTATTATTATTATTATTATTATTATTATTATTATTGAAGTTACAAAACAGTTGAAAGAAGTTTCAAATTCGAAGTGCTAGAAAGTATTCTAAAGTTAAGTTTGGCAGTACCCCACTGACCCGACCCATCCCATCCCATAGCCACGAGGTTATCCAAGGTCGTTTTAAATGAAGTATTTTAACAAACTGATAAAGAAATAACAAAAAAAGGTTTATTTCTCTTAAAATTCGATTGATCAGGAATGATATTTTTGCGGCTTTTTTAAATTAAAAAAAAAATCTAATTTAAATATTCAAATAATCAGTTATTCACCCACCATCACATGCTGATATCAGTTTATATTTCTTAAATAACCATGGAAATCTAAAATATCTTTATTTCTTTTCTGTATATACATAAAATTTCTCTCTCACTCTCACACCATCTCGATCTCTTTTTCTCTCTCTTTGTTTGGTTCTATCTGTTCATCGGTCTAAACGTCTATCCGTCCATCCATCCAACCGTCCATCCATCCATCCATCCATCCGTCCGTCCGTCCGTCCATCCATCCATCCATCAACCGCCGGTTTGCCTGTTCATTCATTCATTCATTCATTCATTCATTCATTCATTCATTCATTCATTCATTCATTCATTCATTCATTCATTCATTCATTCATTCATTCATTCATTCATTCATTCATTCATTCATTCATTCATTCATTCATTCATTCATTCATTCATTCATTCATTCATTCATTCATTCATTCATTCATTCATTCATTCATTCATTCATTCATTCGTTCGTTCGTTCGTTCGTTCATTCATATTTTATATTATTTACTACTTTTTATTTATTGACTTTCATATTTATTTTTTTTCTTATTTTCTATTCATTTTAAATATACTTCGTAGCGAAGAGACCTTTCATCTGAACATGAATCAACTGTCACTCCGTTCCTTCCCAGCCCCATACGGACCTCACCATAAATTTCAGGAAACCCATTAATATTTTCCACGTTAACAAATGTCCCATGAACTTCTCTTCTCAATAAAAAAAACAATTTTATGTATTAAATTACTCTAATTATAATATTTTTAACTTCCCAGTATATTTATAAATCCCATAATACTTGTTTTTTTATAATTAAAAAACATTTTTTTAGCTTTAACATTTGGCACGTCACAAATATGCTTAGATGGGCATCCAGGGAGGGGGGAGGGATATCCCCTGACACCGCGGGCTTCGTCCTACAACGCTGGACGGAAGATCCCTCGACGTCATCGGCTCTTAAAGGTGGAACAAACATCCTCACCACATCACATCACCACTTCGTCCAGTTCAAGACTCAAGACTTTTCCGTTCACAGAATCCTCGCCCGATGTGTCAAGAATGGCCATGAAGTTTTACTGATAACAAAAACGTAATTTAAATCTCTTTCGGTTTCATAATATTAACAATCACTTGCCAGTTTTTGGTTTTGAAAAAATTAATTGAAAACAAAAACAACACAGCACGTTTTGTTTTTTAGAAGAAACAACTCTATCAAATATCTTTATTAGAACAAAATAAATTCTATTTCAATTCAAATTCGAGTTTTTCAATTAATTTTTAAAATCAAAACAAATTAATTGATTAATTAAATAACAACTAATGCGATTTTTGTTTAAAAGAGAATTTCAATGCGTTACCAAACAGAAACACATCCTACGCGTCTACGCCGAGAGTGAACCATCAGCACCCCTACAATAATTCGGCGCGTGACAGGCTGGCAACCCACCCCCCCCCCCCCCCAACCCACCCTCCCACCCCACCCCCACCTTTGCCTCGCTCTTCGCCCAGAAATACCCAGATTTCAAATAACAAACGAAATATAACTTCTTTTTTCCCTGCGAGAACGAAGTAGAGGAAATTGAAACTAAAATAAAATAAAAAAAAACGCATGTCGTTCGAAAACTCTCGCTATAAATTTCTCACGTTATGATGATGATGATATGTACTAAGCACTACGGCAAACCTTTTGATATTAATAACGCTCATAGACGTAACGATACTTATTATATCAATCAATAACATTCTTAATAATCATTAACCAGAATTTAATAATAATTATAACATATTAATAATATATCATTCGCATATTGCTTCCGATGGATCTCCTTCCGATGCATATAGCAAGTTAGTTGTCGTGTGGTAACAATCTTTTCTACTCAACAATATAAGAAAAAAGTAAATTAATTAACGAGAACTAAAACGAAAACTTTAAGAAGTAAAATCACACCAAGAACTTCAATTGCTAAAAAAAAGAGAAGAGGTAACAGAAGAGTAGAGAAGTAGATTGAAGTGGAAGTAGAAATAGAACTAGAAGAAATATAGAACTCGAAGTAAAAGTAAAAGTAGAAATAGAAGTAGAAGTAAAAGTAGAAAAAAAACTAGAAGTAAAAGTAGAAATAGAACTAGAAGTAAAAGTAGAAAGTGGATGACGGTGGTTGACAATATTTGTTCCTAATTACCCTCTAGTTTGTCGGAGAAGTCTGTAAAATAAATTCATCTTAGCTATTCATTTATCATCTAAAAGTAATTATTACACGCACGTTTACACATCTATACCGATTAATTTCATTATATTATTATATTTAATATATATATATATCACCGAAAAAGACACAATTAACCCAAAAAAATATAACTCGACGCTACACGCACGCTCGCGCATACGTTAACACACGCACAGACTTTAACACACACACACACACGTACGCACACAGACAGACACACACACACTCACGCACACTCATGTTTTGTGTGTTTTTCGGAGTCGTGTGTGTGTGTGTGAAACAAGATGAGAGAGATGAGGAGGAGGAGAAGGAGGAGAGAGAGAAAGAGAGAGAGAGATCCTGCAAAATCGAGTACAAATAAGTAAAATCATACAAAATAACCTCGTGATCAAAATATCGTCCGACGACAACAACAAAAACAACAACAACGAACGACACGCTCTATAATAACTTAAAACGTCCGCATCAATCCACACGTGACCGCCAGACAAAAATATAAACAACGCGTGACTGTGTTTATTTTTCTCAATCCCGAGTGTCGATGTCGTCGTCGTCATCATCATCATCATCATCGTCGTCATCGTCATCATCGTCGTCATCTTCGTCGTCATCGTCATCGTCAGTCTGAATACCGTTATAACAGCTTATTCACATTCGGCCATGTCCCCCTCCTGCGCGACTATAACTAGTACTTCTGTTGCTTGCTGCAATAAATACCACCAATATCATTATCATCATCACCACTACCATCGTCATCATCACCACGATTAATGCTATTAATAACATCATCACAATTTTTCAATTCCCTGCTCCTCCTCATCATCCTCATCATTACCTTTGCCATCCAAATCACTACCATCACAACACTTCATAATTTTTGTTTACCATCATCATCATCATCACTACCCCTTGTCATCATAATCAACACTGATATCACCATGGCGAGCGTAGCCAGGAATTTCTGACGGTGAGGTGGACAATTTCGCAAAAAAAAGAGATCATTTAGCTGGGATATCAACCCCCCCCCCCCCAATGATGAATATTTAGCCGTTGCGGAGGTGAGTAACATAGGTAAATAGTGTTGAAAAAATGCCCCCGTCGTTTACTAGATACCTTCTTGATCGGCTAAAAAAGTGTCGACATTTCTGAAGAGGGTGGGGGGAAATTCATTCATCCTCCCCTCCGGCTACGCGCCTGACCACCATCATTATCATCATCATCATCATGATCATCATCATCACTCCATTCAGTCTGCGGGACACAGAGGAAGGCGATGGCAACACTCAGAACTGGTGTTAATTAGATCCAGACAAGCTCGCTCCATCGTTCCAGAGATATGACACGTAACGAGATTATTACGAGAAAAATAGAAAAACGAAATAAATAAAATTATTTAAAAAAATAACAAATAAAAAGTAAACAATGAAAATAAAGTTTAATTCTAAAATAATAAATAAATAAAAATTGAAGTCAGTAAATAAGTAAATAAATATATAGAAAAAAATACTCGATGTACTATGGTAAAATGTCGAAAATACCGCGACGGGATTCTTAAAATACGACGAAACGTCAACAACAAGATGATGCAATGAATAAACATTATTACTATATGATTAATAATTAATTAATAATAATTAATTATGTAATCGTACATGCACGTGACAATCTAAATATGCAAAAAAAAAAACGTTTTGATTGGATCGGTGTACGCGCCCTGTCGGAGAAGTTCAACGAGTAGCCGGCTGATTAATTAATTAATTAATTAATTAATTAATCAATTAATATTCACGCAGCTCGGCCTGGCCCTGTGCCATTTATCGCGACGAGTGATCGTAGCAAAATTTATGATAATGACGAGTTTAATTAATTAGCTAATTTGCATATTGAAAAGCCCGGCAGGCGAAGGTGAAAAAAGAGAAGAAAACTCACACGAAGAATTCTATTTATGTACATACGGACATAAATTATATATATATATATATATATATATATATATATATATATATATATATATATATATATATATATATATATATAATTATATATATATATATATATATAATTATATATAATTATATATAATTATATATAATTATATATATATAATTATATATATATAATTATATATATGGATGAAACACCCTGTGTGAAATTTGGAAAAATATCTTTGAAGACTTTAATCTAGATGTACACACATTTAGGATATAAACTTTATACAGACAGAGAGAAGAATAAATAATTAATTAAATAAATAAATAATCAAACACGATGTTTGAAAATTATTATTTCTACAGCGCTGAGTGATTTATATTTTAAATATTTAAGAAATAGCAAACAACGTTCCGGCCAGGCAATCAAAGAAAAAAGATTCTGTACGATGATGTAATCAATTTATCATTTCTGTACGATGATGATATAATAATGTATCATTTCTCTACGATGATATAATAATGTATCATTTCTGTACGATGATGATATAATAATGTATCATTTCTCTACGATGATATAATAATGTATCATTTCTGTACGATGATGATATAATGTGTCATTTCTAACGTACGACTGCGATGTAGAGAGAAAAAAAACCTTAGTGTCAATTTTCCAAATTTATTCACTTGGCGATTATAATGACCAACTCTTAAAGATGAAGTCTCAAACAACCCCAACTCAGTAGGAGAGCTACATACTGACCATCCTGGCCAACTAGAACCCGAGGTCCTCAACCTACTCAGTTCACCAACCCAGTCAACCCACCCTGTCAACCTCGTCATCTCGCTCAGCCTTTTCTCAGTTCCACCTGAATGTCATGGCGTTCATCTCGAAACACTCCCACCTGACAGAACTTCACAGGTAAACATCAGCCACGAACGATTAGGAAATCCATACAAGCAGTCTCTCCCTTCCTTCTTCCTCTCTTTCCCTCTCTCTTCTGCGTTCCCTATTATCCCACAAGTCCATCGAAAAACCCATAATATTATCCACTCTTCTTCTTCCTCATCATCTTTTTTCCATCATCGCTCTTTATATTTTCTCACAATTCATTTTGTTTTTACTTAAAAGAGCCATATTTGATTCATCCTCGAAGACACATACTCACACACCAGTAGACAGCTTTGCGATCATGTGGATCAGGAACTCGTTCAGCCTCCCCCCTTTCCTTCCTTCCCCGGGTCAGGCATAAAATAACTCGGACGGGTATAAAACACCCGGGGGCGGCCATCAACGATACACTTCGCACGGAGAGACTAACCAGCGCGTGGTGGAGAGACACTTCGACCATTCTGCTACCCGCCGCCGTCGTCTCAGTCAGGGCCGTCTCGGTGCATCGGTTGGGAACAATGGAGAGGCCATGCAGATATCTGGAAAGCAATAATCCCCCATCAAATGACCACCGGGGGAGTCTGTAGAAGATTCGAGGGATGATTCGACGTTCCCGAATTTATAATGATTGATCACCTAAAAGTTTTATCTTTCCTATCTTCCTTTCTCTTTGCTTTCCTCTGTTTCTCTTTCTCTCTTTCTTTCTCATTCTCTCTCTCTGTCTGTCTGTCTCTTTCTATTTATCTCTGTCATTTTGTCTCTTTTATTCTTTTTTCCTGCCTTCCTTCTATTTTCCTACCAACCCCCCTAACCCTTACCAGTCCCTCCACCGACCTCTCTGCCCCTCCTCTCCAACCCCCCAACCATCATTCATCTCGGGCACCTGAAAACGAGGCCCTAAAAGATTAATTCTTGTTTTCTCTTTCTTCAGTCAAAACATGGCGAGCGATTGAAACTCGATTTTCTCGCCGCTCTCCGACGCCTGGCCAACCTCGGGTCGTATCTCATCTTTTCATTTAATAGCCGTTTTTTTTATTTATTTTTCTCATATTCGTCTCTTTATTATCATTATTATTATTATTTTGTTGTTGCTTTCTTTTCGTTCCTGTCGTAAGCGAACGTTCATCGATAATTGAAATAAATAATTAAATTATAATCACCATCGAGGATAACAACATCAGGGTGAATTTCTAATGTTTAACCTATCGTGAATACGAAGAAGAGATAAATATGTATGTATTGAACCGGTTGAAAATTGCCGCCATCACGATCATCATCATCATCACCACATTCGCCATCATCATCATCATCATCACTATCATCATCACCATCATCACCACCACCATCGTCATCGTCATCATCATCATCATCATCATTATCATAATCATCGTCATCATCATCAACACCACCACCGCCATCTTGAAAATGTGACTAGCTAACATTGAAGAAAAATATCACACTCTGTACAGCGTTAAAGTGCATAAAATAACGATCATATGTCGTGAACTATTTATAGAATTTGTTGGCTGCGCGTCGAATCTGAAACAACAAATAAAACGGCGCGAAAGTTTATAGAATTGCTTGTGTTCGAGTGAGTAACGATAACATTGATGAGAAAAAAAGAATTTGAAAATAATAATAATTATTATTATTATTATTATTATTATTATTATAAGAAGAAGAATAACGATAATGAGTGGTATTATTGTTTTTGTTGTTGCGGTGTTGTTGTTATGTTGTTGCTGTGTTGTTGTTATGTTGTTGCTGTGTTGTTGTTATGTTGTTTTTGTGTTGTTGTTGTTGTGTTGTTGTTGTTGTGTTGTTGTTTTGTTGTGTTGTTGTTTTGTTGTTCTTGTGTTGTTGTTGTGACTATTGATAGCATTATCAAATGTCCTTGTACTAGACTAAGCCTAGTTGTGGTTCTTGCATAGGAGAGTGTGATTTTGATGTCGATACAAAATGTCGTTGTAATGTCGAACTAGTTAGTAGTAGCGATATTTGAGAGAACGGTAGTGGTGAATAGATGGAAACGCTTATATATTAAGATGTTGTTACTGCTAAAACGCCAAACAGTCAATTTAGTAGCAGTGCAGAAGCAATTGAAAAGTGAATTGAAATATGAATTTTCAAAAAAAAAGAATCAAACACCAATTAAATATTCAAATCTCCTATAAATATATATTATTTATAATATTAATTTATATTATAAATAATATATACAAATATATATATATATGTATCTATATATTATTTATAATATAAATTAATATTATAAATATTATATATATATCATCTAGTTGAAAATGAAGCTTCTTAACAGACATTGTATTCTGCACTAGCAGTCTGATATGCACAGTACCCTTTTGTTAGTTTCAAATATGGCGTCTCTAATTTCACGCTTTTTTCGTTATTTATTTTCTCTCCATCTCTCGTTAATCAAAAGAAGAGAAAAAAAACAGATGTAATAATAAATAAATGAAAAAAAAAATATAAAGTTCTCTTTTTCTTGACGAAAAATGACAAATATGTCTTAAACGAATGACATCAAGAGATTTTTAAAAATAACTAAGAAAAATAGAAAAAAAACCCGAGAGTTGAAAATGCAAAAAATTTTCTTAACTTCAACTTGCATAGCAGAACACCATAAAAAAACGTTTTTTCCACGTTTTTTTTTCTTTCTTTGTTTTTCTTCTTCGTTTTGAGAAAAAAATTTGATTTTTTTTTCTCTCACATCGGATACTCACGTCCGCAATTGTAGCCGTTCATGGCGAAAACATTGCTGAACATGTCCTGATGATGATGATTTTGACTGTTATTATTATTATTATTACTATTGTTGTTGTTGTTGTTGTTGCGATTATTGTTTTGGCCCTTCCTCTGGGCGCCCACTTCGGTGGGGAAGAACTTGTTCGGGACGGTCAAAAAACGTCCTTTATTGTTGTTGTTGTTGTGGTGGTTGATGTTGCTGTTCCAATTGCTCGACGAAGAGTTGTCGAAACTTTTGTGATGGCCGATGTTGTTGTAGTTTGTCGTTGATTTGTTGTTGTTGTTGTTGAGGGAGTCGAAAGGAAGCTTTCCGGTGATGTCGTCTAGCAGGGGCTTGTCGGTGTCGAAGTAATCGGAGTTGAGAGAGTTTTTCGTCCTCAGACAGATGTAGGATTCGATCTCCTTCTTGGCCTTCTCGACGTTATCCGGACAGCCGATGATCTCGAAAACCGGCTCTTTGTCCCTGCTCGGCGTGACGATGTAGGTTTGAGTCTCCTCTTGGATCCGCTTTATGGTTGCTCCCTTCGGTCCGACGACCAGTCCCACGACCTTGAACGGAACTCTGACCTCTTTCGTGGTCTGGTGCTGGTGGAGCAGCGGCGTCGGCGTCAGGATCGAATCGAAGGGGGTCCTGCAGGTGGTCATGGGCGGCTGCTGGACTTTGGAAAAGGAGGGAGGAGATAGTAATTGCTGATCCGAGGTTGTTGACAGTGCCTGAGGTGAGAGCACGTCGAAGGTTTCGATCTGGTTGCATTGCATTTTCAAGGTCAGAGAAGATGTCGACGACGCTGACGACGACGACGACGAAGAAGCCGAAGACGGCGAAGCGACCGACGACGCTGACGACGACGGCGACAGTTGCGACGCCGACGAGAGCGACGACGAAAATATGGACAGGTCGCCGCTGTTCTTCACCTCCCTGCTGTCCTCCTTCTGGTGGTGCTGGTTGTGGTTGTGGTTATGGTGGTTGTGGTGCTGGCCCTGCTTGGCCGACGAAGACGACGAGGAGCAAGACGACGACGACGAGGAAGATAAGTTGCTAGGGGTCTTTCGTGACGCCCTGATCTGGCTGAAGTGATCGGCTGCCGCCAGGATCTCCTTCTTGGCCACCATGACGTCCTCCTTTCTCCCGGTAACCAGGAAGACCGGCTCGTCGCCGCGTACGGGGGTTTTGATGTAGGTGTTGGTCTTTGACCGTAGGGCTTTGATCTTGCAGCCTGTTCGGTGAGATTTAGTAGACGTTTTTGTGATGATCGAATAAATTTTCGGTTACAATTAAAAAATATGTATCGGAAAATAATAAATTCGTTGAGTGATTACCATATTTTTATTTAATTAATAAACAAAGAGTTTACAGTGGAGATAGAAAGTGAAACTCTCGTTGGATTTTTGAAATTGAAAGTTGATTTTAATACCACGAAACCGAAAGTGGAAAATAACTGTACGTAATTTCCCCAGGTTATTTCTTTAACAAACAAAAAAACATGTTTCGCTTTTGTTACTGTATTGTGGTTGTTGGTAAGCGTTGTTCAATCATCTAGTTGAGTTTGCCGCTGGTGAAGGGGAAAAGAGGGGGATAGCTAGGAAAACAACACGAGGTGCAGACGCAAGAAGGGGGGGTATTGGTTCACAGAGGTGGGTGGAACCCCTCACCCACTAATAAAAATTCCTCACGTATGTCTGAGGTGTCCGCCAGTTGTGTTCATTAATCATTTATTTGATTAATGCCGACCCTCGATCAGAGTCATGATGATGATTATTATTATAATGAGGGTCATGATGATGATGATGATTATTATTATTATAATAAGGGTCATGATGATGATTATTATTATAATAAGGGTCATGATGATGATTATTATTATAATAAGGACCATGATGATGATGATTATTATTATAATGAGGGTCATGATGGTGATTATTATGATAATGAGAGTCATGATGATGATGATTATGATAATGAGAGTCATGATTTGATTATTATTATTATAATGAGAGTGATGATGCTTATAATCAGAGTCGTGATGATGGTTATTAAAATATAATGAGGTTATAATGATGATGATTGTTATGATAAGGGCGATAGTTATGATGTCGATGGTTTGTCTTTTAAGCGACAGGCGCGAAAAACCGTGAAGTATAATTTAATAGAAAAAATATAGATGGCGCTAGTGAGATTAACGTTGACAGTTGTAAAGACAAAGCTATTGATGATACAATTAGCGTTTATGCAAATAAAGATGGTGATGATGATGCTGCTGCTGATGATGATGATGATGATGATGATGATGATGATGATGATGATGATGATGATGATGATGACGATGATGATGATGTGATGATGATGATGATGATGATGATGATGATGATGATGATGATGATGTGATGATGATGATGATGATGATGGTGGTGGTGGTGGTGGTTGTGGTTGTGGTGATGGTGATTGATATGATGGTAATGGTGTTAGTGTTTATGGTTATGATGATGGTGATGATGATGATGATGTTGATGATGATGATGATGATGACGCAGATATTAAATGAGAATTAAATAAATAACACATAAATTCAAGGCCCTCCGTATAAGTTAAATTTGAAGATTTATGTCGAAATTAAATTTGAAATTGTACTTTTTTTTTTACAAAACTATTCAATGGATAAATTTTTAAAATTGAATAATTATTTTCTCTAAATATGTCGTTTTAAACTAAAAACTTATTCTAAACTTCTTGTTTTTCTGGAATATGTCTGCTCTCTCTCTCTCTCTCTCTCTCTCTCTCTCTCTCTCTCTCTTCTCTCTCTCTCTCTCTCTCTCTCTCTCTCTCTCTCTCTCTCTCTCTCTCTCTCTCTCTCTTACTATCTCTCTCTCTCTCTCTTTCTCTCTTTCTCTCTCCATTCATTTCCAATCTTCCTCCAACTATTCATAACATTTTAAAGTCGCCGTTAAAAATCATCATCGGTATTTCGTTAACTTTTTTTTTTCACTTTTTATCGCCCATAAAAGTAAATAAAACTACAGACGTTAAACTTTTATTTTGTTTTATTTCGCAATTTTGAAAAAAAAACTAAAAATAGAAGAAAAATGAAAAGATGGCATAAATACGGATGGATGGAATAAATACGGATGGATGACATAAATACGGATGGATGGCATAAATACGGATGGATGGCATAAATACGGATGGATGGCATAAATACGGATGGATGGCATAAATACGGATGGATGGCATAAATACGGATGGATGGCATAAATACGGATGGATGGCATAAATACGGATGGATGGTATAAATACGGATGGATGGCATAAATACGGATGGATGGAATAAATACGGATGGATGGCATAAATACGGATGGATGACATAAATACGGATGGATGGCATAAATACGGATGGATGGCATAAATACGGATGGATGACATAAATACGGATGGATGGCATAAATACGGATGGATGACATAAATACGGATGGATGGCATAAATACGGATGGATGGCATAAATACGGATGGATGGCATAAATACGGATGGATGGCATAAATACGGATGGATGGCATAAATACGGATGGATGGCATAAATACGGATGGATGGCATAAATACGGATGGATGGCATAAATACGGATGGATGACATAAATACGGATGGATGGAAAACTCATTTCCATACACGACCTTGAAGAATCTTAAAGGCAGCTTCGAATTGTGTTGTGGAAGTTTTTATTTTCTAATTGGAATAAATTTGAAATTATATTGGAGAAATAATTGCTGCCTTGGTTCATCGCTGTTATCCGCTTTATTCTTCTCAATTTCAATCGGGGAAAAAGAAAGAGAGAGAGAGAAAAAAAAATGGGGAAGGAAAAAGAGAGAAAAAGAGGAGACAGGTAGAGAGAAGGGTAAAGAGGGAGTTGGAGTGGGGAGATGGAGAAAAAAAAGAGAGATGATGAGATGAGATGAGGGTGGCAATAACGTTAGAAGTGAACGTTCCGGGGCAGACTCAAGTAGTCCCTAACAACTCGTAAAGCAGAGGAGAAATGAAATTGTATCCTTCCGCCATCATTTCTATGGGAGCAGTTTTTCCGTTGCGACTTTTTTTCCGTCCCATCTGCAACGGATTGCTTGCTTATTTCGATTAAAAAATTTATTGAAATCCTAAAAAAAAACGGAATTGAAACCAAACGTTGATGACGCAATGTATTAAAATTCGCAATATTACTTTAGAAATGACATTAAAGATAATGCGATTATTTATTCCGACACTCAAACCCAACATGGAAAAGTGCTTCAAATTTCAGGGAGGAAAATGCCAAGTGTAAAAGTAAACGATATTTTATTCCAAAATACTCTGTATTCTAAAGTCTATAAAAGAAAGCACTGATATAAGTATACTAATAATACTAATACTAATAATAATAATAATAATAGTATATCTAAAAACCGCTTAGTCGTTGGATGTTGTTAATTTCCGTTGATAAACAAACGGAATTATTATTATTATTATTATTATTATTAAATGTAAATTTATAATGCGCTTTTTTTAAAAAGTCACAAAAGCGCGTCGCGTCAAATCATAAATTTAAGAATAAAGTTCGGTCTTAAGCAGCTTCCTGAAACCGCCGAGGTCCAAAGCTGGATTCCTCAGGTCAGCAGATAGGCTGTTCCAAACAACTGGACCAGCAGTGGAGAATCCGCGCCTGCCGAGAGTCGTTGTCTTTGACGATGGAACGAACAAGTCGCCAGCAGCCGCCGATCGAAGGTGGGACCGACCAGCAAGCGTTGAGATCGGTACACACAATTGCTGCAGGTAGACCGGAGCCGTGTGGTAGAGGCACTTGTATACCATCAGACCCAACTTGAACTGAATTCTCTGCGGGAAAGGAAGCCAGTGAAGTTGCGTCCGCATGAGATCTGATACGGGAGACCAGCCGGGCAGCTGAAGAACAAGACGAGCGGCTGCTCGGAGAATGGATTGGAGCCTATTGATTTGAAACTGTCTAAGTCCGGCCATGACACCATTACAGTAATCAAGCCGGCTGTGCACGAGTGCTCTAATGAGTGAATGGGCGGAGTCCATGGTGAGGCTACGGCGGACGACGCGCAGTTGACGGAGATGATAGAAGCATGAACGAGTAAGATGAGAGATGTGTGCCTCCATAGACAAGCTACTGTCGACCATCACGCCAAGATTACGAACATAAGTGGAGGGCCTGACTGAGACACCAGCGATGACCAGATCCCCCTTCGGACAGAAGCTGAGTCGACCAGGCGAGCCCAACCAGATCACTTCGGTCTTAGAAGGATTGAGTTGCAAGCGATTGCTCGCCATCCAAGTGCTAATCTCGCTGATACATGCAGACATCCTAGGGACCAGATCGGAACACGACGCTGGCGGGGAGTGATCGTAAATCTGCAGGTCGTCAGCATAAGAATGGACAGAAAACCGATGTTTCGTGGCAATATGTAGGACGTCCGCGGAATAGAGAAAAAACAACAACGGGCCCAGAACGGATCCCTGCGGGACGCCACACAGGACAGAGGTAGGCGTGGACAAAACACATCCGGAGCGGATGCAGTGGGACCGATCAGTCAAATAGGAACGAAACCATTCGAGGACGACGTCTCCGAAACCATACGAGAAATGGAGCCTGTTGACCAAAATTTGAAGGTCAACAGTGTCGAAAGCAGCGGAGAGGTCCAGAAGTCCCAGTAGCGTGATCCGACCCGAATCAGCCGCAGCGTAAATATCAGACAGTACCTTCAGGACAGCAGTTTCAGTGGAGTGCTGATTTCTGTACGCCGACTGAAACATCGGGAGAAGGTTGTTTTCACGGAGGTAGATGTTTATCTGGGCGGCTACGCATCGTTCCAGTAGTTTTGACAGATAGGACAGATTCGAGATTGGGCGGTAGTTACCGGTGTGGAGCGGATCTAGATTCGGCTTCTTCAGGATCGGTGTGATGACAGCATTTTTCTGGGCAGGAGGAAACTGTCCCCGCTCTAGCGATGAATTTACCAGGAATGTCACAAACGGTGCCAGTTCACTAGAGTATTGCTTGATCATCCATGTCGGTATTGGGTCCAGGGAACAATTTTTGTTTGGTGAATATCTGCTTTATAGCTGGCCAGTCTGAATACTGCTGGCTACTAGCAGTCGACAGCTTGGCAACTAAGCTGTTGGACAACTTGAGAGCTAGGCTACAACAGTTGTTGGTCTGCCGGGCTTTGGAAATGATTGACAACGATTGGCGATTGGATCTCAAAACCATTCAAAATATTTATTTACTAGCAGTGCCCGTAGCGGCTTCGCTCGCATGAAATTAGAGAGTTTCAACCGTGCATCCATAGTAGAGATCAATTTTTTAGGTCTCGGCTCGGCCCGTCGACAACTTAGCCCAGCCCATTTTAAAAACCCAAACCCCTGGCCCGGCACAGCCCGTCTGAATTAGGCCCGGCCCATTCTTACAGGTCTAGAAGTTCTATATACTTGATGAAAAACTTCGGCCCGTCCCACCTTGACTTCAGGTTTGGCCCGGCCCGTCTGAACACCCTAAAATCACTAACATATCTATATACTGTGTGAAAAACCTCGGCCCGTCCCACTTTGATTTAAGGTTTGGCCTGGCCCGTGGGAAGACTCTAAAATAACGGCTTGGCCCGGCCGGTGATAAACTGGACTCAGCTACTTTTAACCGGCACAAAACCTCAAAATACTAAGTTTTACATCTGTAGCACTTACAGTTTTTGAGTAGCAGTTATTTTGAAATCAAATAACCCTTATTTTGACCCCACATTTGAAATCATGGAAACCAAAGTTTTAAAAAATGGTAGAACACGTATATCTTTTTTTTTGAGTAGATACTAAGTATTAATTTTTACAACTGTAGCATTTACAGTTTTTGAGTAGCAGTTAGTTTAAAAACCAAAGAAACCTTTTTTCCACCACACATTTGAGGTCCTAAAACCAAAATTTCAAAAAATGGTGAAACACATATATCCTTATTTTTAGAGTAGAAACTAAATACTAATTTTTACTTTTGTAGCATTTACAGTTTTTGAGTAGCAGTTACTTTAAAAACCAAGTAACCAATTTTCCACCCCACATTTGAGGTCCTTAAAACCAAATTTTCAAAAAATAGTGAAACACGTATATCATTATTTTTAGAGTAGAAACTAAATACTAATTTTTACTTTTGTAGCATTTACAGTTTTTGAGTATCAGTTACTTTAAAAACCAAGTAATCCTATTGTCCACCCCACATTTAAGGTCCTGGAATCAAAATTTGTAAAAAATGGTGAAACACGTATATCTTTATTTTTAGAATAGAAACTAAATACTAATTTTTACATTTGTGGTATTTACAGTTTTTGAGTAGCAGTTACTTTAAAAAACAAATAACCCTATTTTTCACCCCACATTTGAAGTCCTGGAAACCAAATTTTCAAAAAATGCTAAAACACGTATTTTATTATTTTTGGAGTAAAAACTAAATACTAATTTTTACTCTTGTAGCATTCACAGTTTTTGAGTAGCAGCTACTTTAAAAACCAAATAACCCAATTTTCCAACCCACATTTGAAGTCCGGGAAACCGAATTTTCAAAAAATGGTGAAACACGTATCTTTTTATTTTTTAAGAAGAATCCATATAACAAATTTCAATATCTCCTCATTTTTGGATTTCGAGATATACATTGTTTTAGAAAAAAGTTTGTTTTCCAGTTTCTTCTCCTCAGGAGCAACATTTTCAAAAATCCTTTCTTAGCGGATGCTTACGCAATAAAAGTAATATAAGTTCCAAATTTCACGTTCCTAGGATGAGGCGTTTGAGCTCGGCGTTGATTATCAGTCAGTCAGTCAGTCAGTCAGTCAGTCAGTCAGTCAGGACATGTTCTTTTATATATATAGATATCCTTTAATGTCGTTCCGTATTGTACCATATTGCCACATATCGTATGGTGTTTTATGGTAAAGTTTTGCAAAAATTTCGTATCGTACGGTATCGTTTCGCATAAAACGGTATTGTACGTTTTTGTATTGCACAAAATCGTATTTTACACAAAATCGTATTTTACGTTATAGTATCGCATAAAGTCTTATTGTACGGTATCGCATCCTATAAAGTCGTATTATATGCAATTTAATCCAATAAATCGAATTCTTTTTTTATTTATTTTTTGTTTTTTTTAGATTAGAAGATCATATTAAGAGCTTCCTAATCGTGTTGTGTCTAAAATAAAATGTTCTCGTCTAAACTTACTATATTAATAAATCGACAAAACGCCACAAAATGGTTGAAAAATAATCTCTCGTCCACACCTAACTATATTAATAACTCGACATAACGCCACAAAATGGTTGAAAAAAAAAACAAATTTTTATTTCAGATCCTCTAAATATTCAAAGCACTACCAGGAATCCCATCGCAGCTACGTCGGCCGCCCATTTTTGGAGCGCTCAATTTTACATGAGCCCCTGGAGCATGTGTGTGTGTATATATGTGTATGCGCGTGTGTGTGTGTGTGTGGATGATGTGTGGGTGGGCACCTGTGTGTATATGTGTATGCGTATGTGTGTGTGTGTGTGCGTGTTTGAGGAGATGTGTGAATGATGTGTGGGTGGGCACCTGTGTGTATATATGTGTATGCGTTTGTGTTTGAGGAGCATGTATAGGTGTGTGTGTGGGTGGGGACCTGTGTATATATGTATACGTGTGTGTGGGTGTGTGTATGTTTGTGTGGGTGCGTACAAGTGCGTGTGCGTATGTTTTCTTCTTGGATTACAAAAAAGATACACGTGAAGAGTAACGTTTCACACGTGTTTCAGCGTTAAACTCACATACTTCACATACGCACGCACACACGCACACAAATATCTGATGCCTCAACAGCCACAGTAACTGTGTTTAATGTTTCTAAATCTTATTATTACTTGCTTTAAATTTTTATTGTTATTAATAGATTTTAGATTAAAACTTTTCATTAAATATTATAAATATTTGAATTTATTGTTTTTGGATATGTACTACGTACTACGTGTGCTGGTTATTTACATTTTTGTGTATGTATGTGTGTGAATGTTTGTGCTGGATATGTATACCTGTGTACCTGTATATGTGTATATATGTGTGCGTATGCTATGCACGTGTAAATATGTGCGTGCACGCTTGTTTGTTTGTGATTTAAAAGGTAGTTAAAAATTGCGGTGGCTTTTTGCAATCGTTTGCAATGATAAATTATATAATTTATGTTCATATTATGGTTCTTTGTTGCAATTCACAAACAGGTTCTATGGTGCTTTTTTTCTTTCTTTATGGAGGTCTGGGTGGGTTTTTTTTTGTGTGAAACTGTTACTCTCATGGAATTCCAATAATTTCAACTAATTTCCAAAAAAACCTCTCTCAAATTTAACAAACACTGTTATTTTTATATATACACAAATCCACTGTTATCTTTATATATATACAAATTATCATTTTTTATGTCTGTCTGTCGGTCTGTCTTTCATACAAATCCGAACCGCTAGACCAATTTGAAATAGCTTTGACACGGAGGTAAATCTCAAAGAGTTTAAAAAAAATTGATTTTTATTCCAGGCCAACAGTTGCTATATGCGAACTAAAAAACTAAAAAAAAAGAAAAAGTTAGAGAAAGAAACCACTCCAAGAATCCAAACAACGCCGGGTAATTCTGTCAGTTTTACATGAGAATAATAATCATAATAATAATTATTATTATTATTGTGATTATTGATATTTATTATTACTTATTACTATTATTAAATGAAAACATGAACTTATGATTGTTATCATTACTGTAATTCTTTAATAAATTTGTTATGGTTTGACTGGGTGATGTTTCAAAAGGAAATAAGCGATCATATGTGTTTACAAAGATTCATTAAGCAAATAGGAGGTGGCGGCACACATGTGTAAACATTTTCAAGTGATCTCCATCAGGATCGTCATCATAACCACTCAGCAACTTCGTCGTCGTCATCATCATCACTGTCATCATCTTCTTCTTCATCATCATCACCGCCGCCACCAACATTACCATCACCACCACCATCTTCATCATCATCTTCATCATCATCACCACCACCACCATCATCAATAAAATCACCATCATCATCATCTTCATCATCATCATCATCATCATCACCATCATCATCATCATCATCATCATCATCATCATCATCATCATCATCATCATCATCATCATCATCATCATCATCATCATCATCATCATCATCATCATCATCATCATCATCATCATCCTCAGTACCATTATTATGAATCTCGTCAGAGTTGTCTTATTCATCTTTATCAATCTATTTATAATGAGGCGGGGAAAATCGAAATAGAAAGAGAAAAAAAGTAATAAAAGATTCATAATTAAAAATAACTAAATGAGAAAGCTGAAAAAAATGTTTTTAATGAACTAATCAACAGCTAGCTAGCTTAGTAAATTAATTATTTATTCCAAAAGCAGCGATTTTAAAAGTTAAGTAAAAACTCAGTCCTACAAGAACGAAGAAATTAATCAGAAAAAAATTAAAGAAAAAATAAAGAGCATAAATGAGAAGGATGAATTGGATGTCAATTGACGCAAAGAGGCAGAGTGTGACATAGCTTCGTGTCTCGTGTCGGGTCGTCATAAAAATTAAATCTTTCATTGCCTTATCACCGCGGGAGGGCGTCCCTCTCCCCCTACTCCCTCTTCCTATCCCCCTCCCTACACCTTAAAACACGCGTGTAATAAAAACACACGAAAAACGGGAAAAAAAGAAAAATAATAAATAAGGAAAAAACCAAAAAAAAGAGGAGAAGCAGGTGCCATGACAACAGATACGCCTGCAGTGTCTGAAGTTGTAAATCCAAATCTCTGAAATTAAATATTTTTTCTCTTTTTTCGATATATAAAAATAAATAAATGTATGCATAAATATTTATATTTCAATTTACATATATATAGCTAACGGTATATAATATATAATATATAATATATAATATATAATATATAATATATAATATATAATATATAATATATAATATATAATATATAATATATAATATATAATATATAATATATAATATATAATATATAATATATAATATATAATATATAATATATAATATATAATATATAATATATAATATATAATATATAATATATAATATATAATATATAATATATAATATATAATATATAATATATAATATATAATATATAATATATAATATATAATATATAATATATAATATATAATATATAATATATAATATATAATATATAATATATAATATATAATATATAATATATAATATATAATATATAATATATAATATATAATATATAATATATAATATATAATATATAATATATAATATATAATATATAATATATAATATATAATATATAATATATAATATATAATATATAATATATAATATATAATATATAATATATAATATATAATATATAATATATAATATATAATATATAATATATAATATATAATATATAATATATAATATATAATATATAATATATAATATATAATATATAATATATAATATATAATATATAATATATAATATATAATATATAATATATAATATATAATATATAATATATAATATATAATATAAAATATATAATATATAATATATAATATATAATATATAATATGATATATATATATATATATATATATATATATATATATATATATATATATATATATATATATAAATAAATATATATATATAAAGAAGCTTGGCGTATAGTTCAAGTTTTTTTCCAATCTCCAGCAATTCGTTCAATTAATTACGCGCCAACTATGCAAGCTAGCAGGTGACCTGCAGATTTCGCCCATCTGCCGCTCAAGATCTATTTCTTATTAGGGACAGGAACGCTTTCTCTCTCTTTCTTTTGTTTTTTCTTCTTCCCATGATTTTTCTAATTTTTAAAACGGTTTTAATAATTAAATGTTTTTGGAGAAATGCTGAGTAAGAGAATGTGATGAAATATTTTTGTATAACAGGTCAAGTATAATGATAGTGGCTAAAAATAAATTTTGATGACTATGACATTGTCAGCAAAGAAATTGTGATGATCGTGATATTGCCAACAAATAAATTGTGATGATTATGACATTGTCAGCAAATAAATTGTGATGATCATGATATTATCAACAAATAAATTGTGATGATCATGATATTGCCAACAAATAAATTGTGATGATCATGATATTGCCAACAAATAAATTGTGATGATCATGATGTTGTCAACGAATAAACTGTGATGATGATGATGATGTCAACGAATAAATTGTTATGATGATGATGTTGTCAACGAATAAATTGTAATGATGATGATGACGTTGTTGACAAACATGTTACACATTTTAAACAATAATAATAAATCGATTTATCTTTACATAATCTTTGTTAATTTTTTATTATATCTCTTTATTTTTATATTATACTTATCCATCATTATATAATGTGTATTTAATGTGTATTTAATGTTTTTATAGTAAATCTATATATTATTATATTTTACCCATTTATTATTATATTGTATTAGGTTATCATTGTTTTATTATACCTAATTAAATAATATAATAAATCTTTTTAATATTGTTATGTTATACCTATTAATTAATATAATACATCTTTATAATATTTTTATAATATACCTATTTATTAATATATTGTATATGTTTATTATTTTAATATTATACCTATTTATTAATATATTATATCCTTTTATTATGGTTATATTATATCTAATAATTAATATATTATATTTATTTATTATTGTTTTATTATACATATAGATTAATATATTTTATTTGTTTACTTTGGTTATATTATACCTATATAAACCTGATTAATACTCATTTAGAGCAGCAACGTTTTTCTCTCTTTTTTTACGAACATTTAATGTTCCTAGGACTCGCAGTGATCGGTTTTATGCCCGTTCATTCAGGTTGCCTTAGCAACAAGTAATTTTTGTTTTTTTTATTTATATTTACATAGTAAATGAATGAATGAATAAACAAATAAGAATAATATGCAAATAAGAGTAATATGGAAATAAGAGTAATATCTGAAAATAATTGAATTCTTTAAATGGCATTTTGTTTTCTTGACAAAGCGCTGTCGGTTCACATCAGAGAGAATCGATATTAGACATGTCTTTTATTACCGCTTCACATCCCTTTCATTTTCATTTTCTCTAACTATCCATCATCCTAACGTACTTCCAATACCTTTTTTTTTTCCATTTGGTTATACCCATCAATCTATCCTCTATCTATCTGTCCTTCCATTCATCAATTCATCCGTCGCTTCATCCACCCGTCCGTTATTCCCTTCATCCGTCCGTCCGTCCATCCATCCATCCATCCATCCATCCATCCATCCATCCATCCATCCATCCATCCATCCATCCATCCATCCATCCATCCATCCATCCATCCATCCATCCATCCATCCATTCACGGCTAACACATAGTCATAAACGGCTCATCGGACAAAGGATTGTTAGCGTTTTATTGCCGACAAGACGCCTCCTATTCTTTCTCTTTCCTTTCTTTATAATCTCGATCCGCTTTTAAACCCCGACATGGAGAACGTCCTCACCGTTGCCTGGGCATTCAGTCAGTGTGTGTCGTCTGGAAAATCGCTATTGCTCAATGGGTTTTTTATACGTTTGTTTAGATTCAGATTTTCATCATCATATATTTTCATATTTAAACTTTTATGTATACATATTCACCTATATAAATTAGTATAAGCGTTTTGTTTATATTTAAACATTTAAATTTATTAAAATTAATTATTTGTTAATATTTCCTTATATACGAATATTGCAACTTATTACATTCAGTCTGTTGAAAAAACATAAAAAAAATATTAAGCATATAAATTTCAAGTTTTGAAAGCTCCAGAAATAAAGTTTAAGAACTCTTCCATTGAATGGTTATTTTTTCAATTTCAACCCATCAAAACGTCAAGGAAAATATCATAAAACGTTTGAAGTGCCCTGTTCACCCCGCTAACCCCCCGTGCACTCGGCACATTTCCGCGCTCAGCGGGGCATTGAGCGGCGTGAGAAAGAGACCTCTAGCGGCCCCCCGAAAGTCAACCGGCGCTGTTTGATTTTAATGAAAGTCCTACTCGGACCAGTCGTGCGTGGGCGATGAGACCCGAGATGGTGATGAATCTGCTACTATACGACGCCTACTGATGAAGTTTTAGGTGGAAATGAGAGATGTACAAGTACTTCAACTCTTAATGGGTGGGGGCTATAGAAATTGGAGAGAAGAGGTAGCCAAAACCAGGCTACATTCATGGATGAGATTAGGGTGCCGGGTGGATAGTTAGGAGGAGGTACTAGGTACTAGACCCCCTGACTGAAGCAACATAAATGATCTACATTTGTACGATTCTCTTGTAAATTCAACAGTTTCCATTACTAGCGGTTATTGTTTCTATAATGTCGCTACTTCATTGCAGAAGTTTATGTTGAGAAATGTGTATATTGTGTATATTTCTTAATGTGTATATATCTGAGTGTGGAGGTTTGAAGATGTGTGTTTATAAATATGTGTCTCTGTAATATAGTGTGTGTGTTTGTGCATGTAAATGAGCGATTCTGTAAAAAGAGTTAGGGTGTAAACTGTAAATTTAAATGTATATGTGCATGCTTACTTAATTGAGTGTGACTTTAATATATATATATATATATATATATATATATATATATATATATATATATATATATATATATATATATCAGCCATAAACTGAACGTGTTGTGTTTGTAATAAATGTAGTTGTGTAAATTTGAATGTGGAAAACATTGCGGAAATGGTGGAATGGAAATGGTTGAATGGAAACGGAAATGGTTAGCTCTACGAATGCCAGCGCGTTGTTTAGGATGTTGATTGAATGGAAATAAACAAGAAGTGGAAAAAGAATTGACTTACATCGTGGAAAACTGTGATGGGAATGAAGGGATGCGGAATACGAGCGGTAAGGACTGACGATTGAGGAACGACTGATAGGATGAAGGAAAGAAACGGATGGACGGTTAGAAGGGATAAATGGATCGGGGCAAGGGACGGATGAATGGAAGTAAAGACGGACCCATGGTAGTGAGGAATGTGAATGGAAAGAAAAGCGAATGAACGTTCGAAACGATAACTGTCCGTAGTGCTGTGTAAATGATGGGAAACTTAAAGCAACAATCGGGTATTTAATAATTCATTAGATTTATTAAACATAAATTATAGTTTGCAGGAGATAACAGAAGCATACTCGTCACTCGATGCACAATTGCAAACGGTGTTGTAAAGTATGCTGGCCAACATAGATGGATACATACATACATACATACATGCATACATGCATACATGCTTACATGCATACATGCATACATGCATACATGCATACATGCATACATGCATACATGCATACATGCATACATGCATACATGCATACATGCATACATGCATACATGCATACATACATACATACATACATACACACATACATACATACATACATACATACATACACACATACATACATACATACATACATACATACATACATACATACATACATACATACATACATACATACATACATACATACACCGATAATTTCTTATGTTGATGACATAAGAAATTTTCCCTCCTCCTTTCTCCAGGCTTGGGACTGGCTTGCAAATGCAAGCCGGAGTTGCGCACTAGCTGGAATCGCAAGCTGGTTTTTATTTTACTTTGAACTTTAAAACTTTCAGCCAGCCGCGAAAAAATATTCAATCATACATTATCATGTATGTATGCATGCATGTATACATACATACATGCATGCATACCCACATGCATTTCAGCAAGTGAACAACATGCGGAAAGATCAAAATATCTGACGGACGGTGATCGATAATAATAATAATAATAATAATAATAATAATAATAATAATAATAATAATAATAATAATAATAATAATAATAATAATAATAATAATAATAATAATAATAATAATAATAATAATAATAATAATAATAATAATAATAATAATAATAATAATAATAATAATAATAATAATAATAATAATAATAATAATAATAATAATAATAATAATAATAATAATAATAATAATAATAATAATAATAATAATAATAATAATAATAATAATAATAATAATAATAATAATAATAATAATAATAATAATAATAATAATAATAATAATAATAATAATAATAATAATAATAATAATAATAATAATAATAATAATAATAATAATAATAATAATAATAATAATAATAATAATAATAATAATAATAATAATAATAATAATAATAATAATAATAATAATAATAATAATAATAATCATAAGAAAATGATATTATGAAAAAGTCCAGCAATAAAGCATTTCTGTCGTTCGTTATAGACGAGGAGCCATTCGGTATATAACGCACGCGTTTCCTGGAGCGGGAAGCAAAAAATAATACTCTCACGCGCGCACGCACGGAGCGGGAAACGACACGAAGATTCGCTACGCGATCGCTTCCACGCACGTTCGCACAGCGTCGCAACGACTCAACAACGATGTCCAACTCAAGTCAACGAGATTCTGCAGACCAGCAACAACATGCGGAACAACAATGCTCAACTCAACTCAACTCAACTCAACTCAACTCAACTCAACAGCTTTCTACTACTTAGCAACATGCAGCTCAACATCGCCTAAGCAGGTCTAAATTACCACAACGATCTTTTAAGGCTCCACATTATGCAACTCAACAATATGCATTTTAACAACCATTTTTAATCAACAACTTGCAACTCAAGAAAAACGACAGGTACAACAAAACGAGCCCCAACAAAAACCAACTAAACAACAACAACTAACAATATTACATCAACCACTTTATAAAAATCTTTTTAACCTAACTACACGAATGATTCTAAAAAACTATACCCATCCCAACTCAACCCAGCCCAGCCCATGCATGATTCAAAAAATTGGACCCAAATCACCTCAACCTAGCCCATGGGTCAACCCAAACCAGTCCACGCATGATTGAAAAAATTGGATCCAACCCAACTCAACCTAGCCCATGGGTCAACCCAACCCAGCCCATGCTTGATTCAAAAAATTGAACCCAACCCAACTCAACCAACTCATGGGTCAATCTAACCCAAACCATCTCAACCCAGCCCATGGGTCAAACCAACCCATCCCACGCATGATTAAAAAACACTGCACCTAGGCCATCCCATGTCCACTTGTGCAATACAATACAAATATTCTCACAAGCCATCAAATTCACCATATCTCATTTTTCAACCTCGCGAATGTCATTCAGAATGCCACTCTCTCTCTCTTTCTCTCTCTGATGATCTCTGCGTTTGTTTGTAATCTACAATCGTGAACGTTACACAGCATTCATTACCGTACCTACAGACTCACAGAGGCGCAGAGTAAGACAGAGTTACAGACAGACATACAAACAGAAGTACTAACGCGAGTATATATAAGGACATTCGGCAATAACTGGCTGTTCATCAACCATCAAAACGAGAAGCAGGAAGCGAACACGCCATGTCGTTGCTCGTGATAGTGAGACACATGTTCGTGAAGGTTCGTTTTTGATGTGGTGTTCGTCTTTGCGGGAGTGTGTGTGTGTGTGTGTGTGTGTGTGTGCATCTGTCTGGTTATGCGTGCATACATGTGTGCAACTGTCTACTCACGTGTGTCCGTTTGTGTTTGTGTGTGTTTGTCTGCCCGTGAAACGAGATGCGAGCCTCGATACGCGGATAAGACTCCAGGGCAGCTTAGTTTACTGCCGAACCTTTTCCCCCGTAAGTTACCGGTATGAATCAAGACCACGAGACCCCCCTCCCCTCCACCCGAATTCTCCATCTCTTCATCTCCGTGCCACCCTGCCCCTCATGGAACCCTTCCATAGCCCCCGGGTTTTTTTCTGTGTGTGTGTTTACAATGCGGTGGGAAAATTAGCACCGAGAAAGAATAAGGGTGAGGCGCAGATAACGAGAATATCTCCAACACGATTAACTCCGCCCGGTGAAAAATTGCAGCGCGCTCTGTTTCCTCTCTGCGCGCTGTCGTCCGGTCTCCGGGATGGAATATATATGAGTTGATTGCCGATGTTCCGCTCTGTGGAACCGTCCGTCTGCTAGGTTGGCAGTCTACGTATCTCAAAATATCACTGTCGCTTATTTATAGTCGTATTTACATCTGCTTAGGCCGAGCGTGCTAACGCGCCGTGAAATTTTATAATTACGAGCCGCGAAAAAGAGAAAGAGAGAGAGATAGAGAGAGAGAGAGAGAGAAAAAAAGAGAGAAAGAGAGAGAAAGAGAAAAAGAAGAGATGAGTTTGCATTTATTTGATAAGTGGAAAAAGATTATCAAACATCACGAATTATTTCAGGCGATTTCAAAATTTCTTAAAAATCTAGTTAAGGAGGATGTAGGGGAAAGCGCAAAAAATGTCAGAAGTTCAATTTTAAAAAAAACCGTTTTGTTATTTTAACTATTTACAATCAACTATTTGAAAGCCTAAAATTTACAATTAAAACACAGGCAGCTTTGCAGAAGAAACGGAATTCAATCCATTGAACGAAGGCCTTCTTCAGTATTTTTTTTAGAAGAGCGTCGAAGCTTTAAATCTTTTGGAGACTGTAAATACTGATGTCGTTGATCGTTCCAGAAGAGCTTTGTTTACTGTCGGAGTGGCTTCGACGGACTGGAGTGGAGAAACGAACAAGAGAAAGTGAAAATAGAAAATAGAAACAGAGAGATAGAGAGAAACAGAGAAACATAATAAAAGAAAGACAGAGAGAGAAAGTGCGAAAGAATGAGAGAGAGAAAGAGAAACAGAAACAGACCGAGAGAAAGACAAAAAGAGAGAAAAAGAGCGAAAAAATAGAAAGAGAAAAGTGTTGAAAAAGAAACAGTTACAACGGAAAAACCGAGTGGAAAAAGCAAATGTTAAAACACGCTCCATCGTGAAAAGTCCAAGAAATGATTTCTTGACAGCCTCATTTTTGCTTGCGTGGCATCAAAAAAAAAATCAAGTTAATATAGAAAATATGATTTTTGTTTGGAGACAAAAAAATTCTTCCAAGCTCTTTCGATCAATCTAAACCTTTCTTTTGGCACAACTTCTACTACTATTACTATTACTACTACTACTACTACTACTACTACTACTACTACTACTACTACTACTACTACTACTACTACTACTACTACTACTACTACTACTACTACTACTACTACTACTACTACCACTACTACTACTACTACTACTACTACTGCTCCTACTAATACTTTTACCACTACTATTACTACCACTAGTACTACTACCACTCCTACTGTTCAATCATTTATTTTCTCAGATTTCAAAAATCCAATAATTTACAGCCAGGACAAAATAAACATAAGAATAAAATGTCCTATAAACTTGACAAAAATATTTCACATCCCCACGTGGGCCTGAGATTTCCCCGAGACGATTATAAATCTGAACCATGAAATTTCTACACTAGATAAAACATACAATTTCATGCAAAAAAATAATTCAACGTTTTCCAACATTCTTCAATTTGTTGCGTCGCCGACCTACTCTCCATGTACAACATTTAAAGAATTTCCAAATATTGTAAGTATTTAATAACACTGAAAGTATATAGTAAGTCAACAATTTTTTCCCGACACCAAAGCTAGTCCAAAACTTGTAGGACTTCTCTGACATCACCCCCCTCCAATTGCACACAAAAGCTGTAATGACAGGCTTTAAGTTGAGAGCCTGACCTGGGTTGTTTTCTTTCATCCATGCGTGGACGTCCCTGATATTGTACTTTCTGATTTTCCTGTCATGTTTCTCATTCAGGTTTGCAAGATCAGAAACAACAGAAACGTCGCATACAAAATATTGGTCATCCTTCCATGCACAAAGGTCCGGAATTCTCAAACCCATTTCGGTTTTAATTCGCGGTTCTACTTTTGTGATGAATCCCTTTGATTGGAATTTTTCTTCCAGTTTGCGAACGATGATGTCGTGACGTTCTCGCCTAGGTCCATCACTCTTGGGACAGATTTGAATCATGTGTCCTAATGATTCAGGTATTCTGCATCCAGCGTCGCATGACGTATCGGCCAATGGTCGTCCCCGCGACGCCCTAAGCTTGTTGTAGAGAACGGCTGCACGAACTTTAATGCACTTGATGAATACATCTGATGGCACTCTGTTCACTCCGTCTACGATCCAGTCACTCAATCCTATTCCTGATGAAAAAGACTTCAAACCATAACCATCTACAGATTTATAAAGATTTTCAGTTGTTTTGAGTTGTAGTGATTTTTGAGCACCTTCGATTCCACTCCCAAGTCTTCCGAATTTCCTAATTTCTGATAACACAGATAGACTTTCCTGCAGAACATTCATCAAAAACACATCGTTGCCATATTTAGCCTGAGTTAATAAGCTATTGAGTCTTTTTCGTCTCAGAATAGGGGCCCATTGCCTCAGCTGCAAAATTCCCAGCCCTCCGCTTCTAAGAGGAGCATGGAAGAATGGCACAGGCGTATCCTTTGGCAACCTAAGCCAGCGCCTCACGGCAGCTCTAATTTGTAAGTCGGCGGCAGTTAGTGAAGACATCGTTATAAAATCGAATGTCAGATACTACCACCACTACTACTACTACTAGTACTACTGCTACTACTAATACTATTACCACTACTGCTACCACCACCACTACCACTACCACTACCACTACCAATACTACTACTACTACTACTACTACTTGAGGCCCTTCAGACAGTACAAGCTCCTCTTTAACCAGATTCCAGATCAGTCCGTTTAAAGCAGCCGAATGGTTCTTCACACACAGAGTACCATCGTTTATTCAATTTTCTTACATCTATATCGCATAGTTCTTGACACATTTTTTTTGTACTATTAAAAAAAACTTTGTTATTATGTCACTGAAATACACACAAACAACTTTTTTTTTAATACAATTAGGATTAATAAAACTTAATATTTTTGCATAACTATATTTAATTATCACAACACTATCTTTCTTTTCTTTTAATTATCTAGTTAGTGACTTTCGTTATATTATTTATTTTCATTATTACACTAACTTGAGTGTTTTTAATTTAATAATATTTTGCTGTCGGCGCCTGCTTTTGAAGCCAAAAGTTTTAAGAATTGAAAAAGAAATCAAAATTTAAAGGAAAGAATTAAAAGATATCTGATTCATTTCCTGTCTCAATGTTTTTTTAAATAATTTGAAAGAATTCTCAAAGAAATGTTTTCAGTTAATTCACAAAATAATTCATTTTAATATCTAGTTATTATTATTCAAAAATTCAATTAAATACCTCATTTGCTTACACAAAAATTCGATGAAAACTCACTGCACACGCTATCATATACATTTGACATTTGAAAACACACATATATATGGACACCGTGGACATTTGAACACACACATATATGTGGACACAGTGGACATTTGAACACACATATACATGGACACAGTGGACATTTGAACACACACATACAATAGACACAGTGGACATTTGAACACACACGTGCAAACAGACAGACAAATAACCCACAACAACGAAAGTGCACACGCTATCATTACAGTACACAGGAGCACACATGAGATTGTAAACGGCACAGTGGACATTTGAACACACACTCAGGAACACATATGTGGACTTTTGAACACACACACACACACACACATGCAAACAGACAGACAGACAAATAATCACAACAGCAGCGAAAGTGCAGCAGCGGATAATAAATTTGTTCCGATGCGCAAATTGAGATGTTGGACAATGGGGGCCTCTTTGGTTTCAAATGGCTTTTATTACTCGAACGCCCGTCCTTCGTTCGCTCTTGCTTCTGCGTTTGCTATTTTGGTTCGTTCGTTCGTTCGTAATGTTCGTTATGTTCGTTATTTGTCTTGTTCGGTGTTCATGGGTTTCTTGTTTTGTGTGTGTGTTTTATTGTTCAGTAGATCAAGTGTTTCTTTGTTCACGTGTGTTTTTGTCGCTTAAAATGTTTATGTGTTTTTTATATCATATGTTCATGTGTCCGTCCATGTCGCTTTGTTCATATGTTTCAATAATCAGTCTGTTTTTATCTCATAATATCGGGTGTTTTGGGTGGCTCATTTGTGTTCATTAGTCTACTTGGTGTTGTGTTTTTTTTCTTCAAAGTTTCTTATTTCCGTTCATTCGTTCGTTCGTTCGTTCATTACATGGCCGGTTCGAGCGATCGTTCACTTAATGGCTGGTTCAATATTTGATGAACTTTCAACAAGAGCGCTCCCGAAAACCTTCGATGTTCTTCTTCAACACAAACACTTTCAAGGGAAAAAGCAGAAGAAAAAAAAACAAGGCACACGGACACTTGACCATGTGGTCACATGACCATACGGTCAGTTAGTCACACAACTAAATAATTATATGAGTGTCTAATCTCTGCTTGGTTTAATCACATGACTATGTGATCATTCATTCACTTAGCCATGAGATAATTTAATCACTAAACAATATAATATTTAACAATATTTAATAATAATAATAATAATAATAATAATAATAATAATAATAATAATAATAATAATAATAATAATAATAATAATAATAATAATAATAATAATAATAATAATAATAATAATAATAATAATAAAAGTGGATTTGCCAAACCGCGAAAATGGACTTTACGAACCGTAGCGGTTCAAGAAGTCCAGTTCTGTAAATTTGTTGTTTATATTTATATGGACTTGTTGCACCGTTTTAGTGGATTTAAGGAACCGAAATCGGATTTTAGGAACCATTGGATTTTAGGCTTCGTAAACAATTCAGTGGATTTTAAAACACTTTTTATTACAAGTTGTATATTTACTTGATATAGTAAATGTAAAATAAATTATTCTTTTTAATGTTAATAAATTTATAAAACCTAATCGATTAATTAATCAAATTACTGTTTGAAACAGCAATTTTTTTGAAATAAGCAACCGAAATCATTAACGATAATGCTTTTCGGCTAGTCATTTGCCCGCGCATTTCGTCATATTATAGCGTTTTTCTCGGTTGTTAAACGAAGTAGATTTGTTTTGATGCTGAAATTTCGAAAACTTTATAAGGTCAGTTGTTCAATAGAGTAATTTTTGTTTAAGTTTTATTGTTATAAATAGCTGTGATTTAAAAAACGTAGAATCTATTGACAGTGCGCGCACTGTAAAATAACGCGATTGGCTATTGACAGTGAGCGGTTAAGAACTGCTAATAGGCATTCGTTATTAACAGTGAGCGCACTATATTATAGCACAAAAAGGTATTTACAGTGCGCTGCAGCAATACAAATAATTTTAAAAACAAATTATATGATTTATTTATCTCAATAGAAAATAAATATTCACTTTCATCACATATTATTTCTATCGTCAAATAACTGGCAAATTCAACATTGTGAAATATTCTATTTTTAAGTGGGTCCCCAGCAGGTTGAAGGGGCTTTTTCAACATGTTTAAAAAAACATCGGGAACGATATCTGGTGATTACGTTCGGTCCCAGCTATTGCCTCGGCGGTTCGTCCAGGTTGCAATCGGTAAAATTGCTACTGTGCCGGCGGCAGTCCCGTATGTCTACTTGAAAAAATCAAAGCAAAGTGAAAAATCTTTCGAATATATGTACATCTATATAGAAATCAAAACATTTGCCAAAAACCTTTAGAAAATACCTACTGAAAAAAATCAAAGTAAATTACACAATCATTAGAATATATGTACATCTATAAAAAAAATCAAAACATATGTTTAAAACCTTTAGAAAATATATACATCTTTATTAATTAATAGAGGAATAAATCGTTTTGGCAAAACCGACGGGACAACAGCACTTTTAACGCTTATTGCCCCGGCTGCCGGCTGGGTAATAGTTATAACTTTAGGGGTTCCGCATTATTATTCAATGAATTGATTCGTCAGTGTTTTAAAAATTTAATCAAATATAATTTATTATTAGTTAATTTTCAATTTGTTTTATTGCATCAATTATTTTTGTGTATACTAGTAAATAGTATTAGTATAAAGTATAGTATAGTATAGTAGTATAGTCAATTAGTGGTTTAAGTTAATAGTTAACACTAGTTAACAGGGCTTAGCTATCTTGTCTTATCTTGCATTGGAAATATATTATAACCACAGAATTAACTATTTTTTATTTTTCAGTTTATTATTCATATTAAAAAATTGGATATTGATGAAAATAAGTCAGAACTCTCTGAAGAAATTATTCAAAAAAACCTAAAGAAGAGAGAAGCTTCTTTAATGATAGACAAAAAGAAGAAAATTGAAAAAAGTGAAGAAAAATTTTCTTGTATGATTATTTAGCTTTGTTATTCTAATTTGTATAATTTAATTCCTGGAATAAATGTCAGTAGTCTATTTTTGGATATCACATTAATACTTTTCTTTTTTTAATAAAATTGATTAGGTTTTTCTTATTAATATTTAGTTAACATTTTCCCCATTGTAAAAAAAAGTTAAAAAGGATATCGAGATACTTGATATATTTGGCAAAAAGCTAGTTTTAGAAAAACTTTTTTTTTAATTCTTATGATATTCATTTTATCAAGGATGACAACATAGCAGAAAAATCAGATCTCTTATTTTTAAATCCTGACAGTGAGGTAGAACTTACCTTTCTTTAAAATAACTCAATTGAATGTTCAATAGTCATAATTCATGATAATGTTAATAGGATGATGAAAAATCAGAAGAAAATGAAGTATTTACAGTACATCATCATGATAACAAGGTGAAATCACTTTATTATAGCATCTATAATGGCTTTTTATAAGTTTATTTGTTCATGTATATTTTATGGCCAGAATGCAATTGATAAATAAATAATGTTATGAAGTTTTCAACTGCATCAAATGTTTAGTTATTTTTGTGCAAAATCTTTTTCAATGCAAAACACATTAATATTACAACAATAAGCAAAAATTGAGGTTCAAGTGTAAGCTTTTGTGTATAATGCTTTAATTCATTTTTTTCAGAAAACACAAAATCATCTTAAAAGAAAGAAAACTGCAAAGAATATGGTTAATTCAAGCGAAGCTGCAGAAATTAATTCTCTACAGTCAAATGCTATTTTGTTTAAGGATATCATAAATGACATTTATAGCACATCTACATGCATATAACCTTTTCTTATAAATGAATGTATATTCATCGTATATAATTTTAGTTTTTGTACACTTTTTAAGCTTCACATACAACGTTTTGTATATTTGTAAAGCTTAGTGTGAAGCTGTTTTTATCCAATTTTATAAGCTTCTTGTTTATTTTTTTGTACATTTTTTAGCTTAGTCTGAGTGTGTAATCCTTTTGAAAAGTTAGTTTCAGCTTCCTTTTTAGTGTGTAAGCTTTGTGTTAAGCTTCATGTGTTGCTTTAGAGCATTTTGTTTCAACTCACCATGAAAGCTTTTTGTACATTTTTTAAAACTAATTTGATTTAAATATTGCTGACTTATTTCACTAGCAAAAAGTTTTTGAACTAAGTCTTTATAATTTATTTATGCTCTTTCTCAATTCAAAAATTATTGATGATAATATTTAATTATCTCCAGAAATTTTATCGATCACAAATTGCTTCATTCTTTGAATACTAGTTCTATGATTTGAGCAGCATCGTCAAAAGATTAAGCTGCAATTAAATTGTCTAAGACAATTTATAATCATCTAATTTTATTCATTTCAAATCACTTATCAATCAAATCCTGTTGATTAGTAATTCAATCATTAAATTTTCTTCATTTATTTTCAATTTGTTTTCATAGTATTTTATTTAATTACCTCATCATCATAGTCACAATCTTAGCTGACTTAGCTTTAGCTTTATTTTCTATCACTCAATAGTTTTAAATTGTTTTAAAATTAGCCATTTAATTTTTTATTAATTATTGAATTGCTTGAAAAATTAAAATTCTGAATCTAAAATAGGTGCAGAGAAAACATTTTACTGAACAGTTGATGCAATAAAGTTTTAGAATCCAAAAGGTTAATAGAGTGACATCTTTACCTGGTGCACATTTCATAAAATAAAAAACGGGTTTTTAAAAAATTCGAAACCCGAACTAAATCATTTAAAACTTATGAATCTAAAAAGTCAACCTTGTGATTTTCCCTCCATAGTCTACACGTCGAGTCTAGCGTTTTAAACCCCCGTGGTAGATCGGGTTGTTTTTGATAGTTTATATAGCGCCTTTTCCAGAGTTCAAAGGCGCTGTTCATGCCCCACGGAGAGAACGATTTTACCCACTAAGATTTCCGTTTACAAGAGGTACTAGGCAGTGAGTGGGAGTCGAACCGTGAAGCTCTCACATTTAAGGATAACACTCTACCAACTCAGCTAACCTAGCACCTAAAAAACATTTTATGCAATAATAAGTTAATTTCAATTGTGTTTAATTAGTTGTAATTAAAAAACCACAAATCCATGTTATTAAAACAACCATATTTAAAATATATTTGGGTCGGATCGTGTAGTGTCATCAGTGGTGTAGCAAGAGTATCTGGCGCCCGGGGGCAAGGTATAAAAAATTGTCTTTTCTTTTGCTTTTTTGCGCCCCAAAGCCTGGCGCCCGGGAGCAGATGCCCCTCCCTGCCTCCCTTCGCTACGCCACTGAGTGTCATTATGTTGGGAAAGTGTGCAGTTTTGCAAAATACAACAACTCTGATCTCATACCCATGTATTTCTCCAAAAACAAACAAGTTAGCCATAAAATCCAGGTTTTTTTCACAAATTCCTTATTATATTTATTATGATTCGGCGATTTTTTATTAAATGTAGAACTTTTTTAATGAAAGTTTTTTATAAATTTATTTATTAATTTATTAACGTTTGAATTATTGCTTTTTCAAAACTTAGATAATTTTTTTAAATTAAAAAGTAAAACAAAAATTTCAGAAAATTTTTAAAAAATAATATATATTAAAATTTTCAGCTTAATTGGATAACGGAAAGTTAGTTGAATTTCACTTTTAAGTTTTGCATACAAGCAAGCAAGGCCGGCGATGAAGTTTAAATAGAAAAAAATTTAAAAATTGGTACTGTTTAAATGAAATTTTTGTAAATTGAAAATCTTAAAATTTAAAAGCCATGAACCAGAACCCGGATTTTAGATAATCGTAAACTGGAACATAAGCATTTCTTAGTCATATAAGTGAAACTAAGAACTTTTATAAAGTCAAATGCATTTTTCCATCAAATATTTAAAATATGACAACCAGCAGACAAAACACAGAATTATTTAAAAATTATTATAAAAAAGTAAAGCGGATTTAAAGCATCGTAAACATCGTGCTTTAAATTGTTTGAACCATTATAATAATGATTATTTTATTTACAGTAGCATTTGTTTTTCATGTAGGTACTACTGATCAATGAAGCAAAACAATTATGTAAATTTGTCATTTTTCAAAATAGCATTTATAGCAGAAAACTGCAATTCAAATTATTGGATTTACGGAACCATTTTAGCCATTTCATTTTACTATCAAATTACTGGAATATAACGATTGTATTCAAATTTTTTTAAAATATTCATTTAATATACATAATAAAGTTTTAGTTAATCCTTTAAAATAATTAATTTTGTATATTTTAGTGTTTTAGTATAGGCGTAAACGCTTTTTGCAGTTTCGAGATTAAGGTCGGCACAGAAGTAACATCAAACTACTCGAAAATTTTAACAATTTTTTTTCTTCGAAAATAATAGCTGAAATAACTAATAATAACTTAGATATTGTTATAATAGTGAATAATAAGATTTTGTACAGAAGATTTTCACTTATTATTGCGGCAATTCTTCACAAAACTGAGATTAAAGTGAGCGATTCCACAAGTCCGCGTGTTTATTTATAACAAAAACTTGCTTAAATATATAATAATAAAAACGCAAATTTAAAAATTGAATTACTTTGTTTGATATTGTTTGCAAACATTTATTTTTTATTTTTTTCAACATACCAATTTGTTTATTATAAACAAACTCAAACGGTTCCTAAAATCCAATCGAAACTACAGTGTTCTTATAATAATAATAATAATAATAATAATAATAATAATAATAATAATAATAATAATAATAATAATAATAATAATAATAATAATAATAATAATAATAACGTCATGATCTCATGACGTGACCCCGTGAACACGTGATCACATACCACAGAAACAGCATGCATACCGAAATTTCATGGCATGAAAACTGAGCGTACCTATGCATTTATGTATGCATACATTCGAGTCTGTCCCGTCCAAATGTTGAACCTTACAAAAAGAGATTTTAAAAAATGTTTTCAATTTAAATAATAAATTAAAACCAATAAACACCGTTTTGAAATAAATTAAAATCAATAAACACCGTTTTTATTATTTCCATCACCCACCGAGATCAAACGTCGAGGGTTCGATTACAGCTGAGAATTACCATCGGCGACCATTTATCACGATCGGTCGTGTTTACACGGTAGGTGAATTAAAACGATCGACGCTCCCGGAATTCATCGGCCTCTGCGTCGACGAATCGCACCTGGGGACTTCCAAATATGGATATCTACTCATCTGCCTACCTACTCATCATCATCGCAACAATCAACATACGTAATTTCAGATGTCTGTCTGTCTGTCTGTTTGTATGTATGTATGTCTGTCTGTCTGTCGGTCTGTCTGTCTGTATGTATGTCTGTCTGTCTGTCTGTCTGTCTGTCTGTATGTATGTATGTATGTATGTATGTATGTATGTATGTAAAGGTATGTATGTATGTATGTATGTATGTATGTATGTATGTATGTATGTATGTATGTATGTATGTATGTATGTATGTATGTATGTATGTATGTATGTATGTATGTATGTATGTATGTATGTATGTATGTATGTATGTATGTATGTATGTATGTATGTTTGGCATTCGCGTAACGTTCTGAGGTGGCGCGCCAATTGTCACTGTTAAATTTGCGTCATTTTTGAAGGGTTTTATTTAGTCCTCTACAATCATCATCATCATCGTCGTGGTCGTCATCGTCGTCGTCATCATCATCATCATCACCATCATCATCATCATCATCATCATCACCACCACCAGGACAACTACGATTGCCACCGTCATTGGTTGAAAGAGAGCGACATGTCATCGCGAAATTCTCGTCGAAATCAAACTTCGGCACGGAAGTTTGATTTTTGTTTCATTCCCGTCAAACCGCATCTTTCTTTTCTTTCTTTATTTTTTTCAAATTATTTTTTTTAAAACTTTTTGACAACAGAGTTAAATAAACAGGAAGTAAAAGTTGTCCGAATTGAGCGCATCGAGCACAGGTGTGACCAGGTGTTAGTCACGTGGAATCTGTAATTTCTTATTTTCTTTCCTCTCATGTGCTTTTCGTTACACAAAAAATTATCTCAGTCATTATTAGTAAGCGCGTTGGTGGTCTGCTCTTAATAAACTCAAAACAGCACACGCACTGCTCGTGCACCCCCCCCCCCCCCCCGACGCCCGACCCCCCCCCCAACATAGATTCACCTATGCGATCCATGCGCAATGTAATTTTTAAAAACCTATTGTTTTGCTACTTTTCTATTAAATTTGACACAGCTGAAATCTGGTTTGATAAATCAAACCAAGATGACGATTCATCATACTATGCAGAATGAGAACAGACCGCTGTTTATACATTTTTGGTAAAAACAGCTAATAAAGCCATAAATTGGTAAATTAATCGGCAGTAAACACTCCTATTTCTATACAATAAATACATATAATCCATGTGTGTATAAGTGTTCTGGTGCTGGTTTTCTAATATGTGTATAATACGCCACCACATACACCAGCTAGTACATCGGGTAGTACTTCAGGTAAAAACACATATACACCACCACATACAACCTACTAGTACATCAGGTAGTACTTCAGGTACAAATATATATTCACACCTGGTGATCTAGGTACTGTCACCCTCATTAGCAACACGTCAAGTGCATTTCTCAGCGACACAAAAAAGGTGACATTAATAAAATATATAAATAAACCGTCTTACACGAAGATTCAAATATTTAATTAATTAAAATTAAAAAAAAATAATAACAAAATTTCATCAAATTTTAAATGAGTTAAAATTTAAAAAAATAGTAACAAAATGTCATTTGAATTTTAAATAAGTTTAAATTTAAAAAATGATTAATACAAAAAATTTCATTTAAATTTCAATATAAGTTATATAAATTAGTGTAGTATTAAAACATCTATTTTATTTTTCATTTTCATGTTACCAAGACACCGAGTTCTATTCCGCCACCCCCCTCCCCAAGGAAGACCACGGTCTGGCTATGCCTCCCCCGAACGGTACGTGGATATGCGGACTGTGCACGAGGCCATGACTTACCATTACTCACCCCCACCCTGCGCAGTAGTAATAACTCTGATCCATAAATCTAACGTGAAGCTCAATGGCTCTGGCTACTAAGCAGCTACCAGATGTACTACCGCTGTGGCTACCGCATTTTGTCGCAGCTACACTACTGGGACGAATAGAATTATGTGAATAAATTAACATCTCATTAAACTTATCAAAGTAGAAGAAGATAAGTTCTAAAAATAGTACTTGATAAATAAAAATAAGGAAAGTCATGCACAATTATTTCCACGCAAACGCAAACGCACGCATACGTACGTGCAGACACACATTCACATGCACAAATATTTGTGGAATTCAATGAAAGAGGAGAATTGAAAAACATCGCTCATAATCAACTCGATGTGTTTCCACTTTTCAAGTGACGGAGGGAACTGGAGAGCAAAGAGAGAAGGAAAATGGGGAGATAGAGAGAGAGAGAGAGAGAGAGAGAGAGAGAGAGAGAGAGAGAGAGAGAGAGAGAGAGAGAGAGAGAGAGAGAGAGAGAGAGAGAGAGAAAGAGAGAAAGAGAGAGAGAAAAGGAAGATAGAAAAAGTATTAGTATAAAAAGAGAAAATTAAAATAAAATACAACCAACGTTGAGAGAAGAAAATATTGACAAAAAGCAAAATCATCAACATTTTAATTTAAAAAAAAATATATATATATATATATAAACATTAAACAAAAAATGTGTTGACAGAGATGATATGAGATGAGAATAGCATAATAGAAATGAAAGAAAAAAATAAGAAAACGAAAAAAAATGAAAGAAAATCGTTGGATTTGTGAGCTTCAAGCGGAAACGGTAGTCAGAAGGGTTGAGATGGATGTGAACGTTCAAGGAGAGGATGATGAGGCATGATTGATTGAGTGAGTGAGAAAGTAAAAGAAAAAGAAAAAAAAGAAGATGATGAAGAAGAAGAAGATGGAGAAAGTTCCACGCTTGTTGAATTCATAATGCTTTCTTGTTGAAAGACTTGAACTCCAAAAGCTCTAAAGTTTCTATCATCGAGTTGAAGTGCTTTTTGTGGTTAAGTTTTATTGAGAACGTTCCAATCTTCATACTTTGTCTTGTTGATTGAATATATATATATATATATATATATATATATATATATATATATATATATATATATATATATATATATATATATATATATATATATATATATATATATATATATATATATATTGTAAATGTGTTGTAAATCTAAATAAATGTCTATCGCAAAAATCTTAATATTCAAATTTATCCTATTCAATACCTCTCATTAACATATTCATTGTAATATGCAAATAAAAAACATTTTTCATCGCAAAATAATATTTTTGCTGCTGGACGAGAAAAAACGTTAAAAATTCAACTTCCGCTTCCAAAATATTATTCGTGTTTTTCAATTTGCCGACACAAAAAAGAATGAGGATAAAAAGAAATGTATAAAAAACTCATCACTTTTTTGTTTGTTTCCATTTTTTGCACCCTTTTAACCTTTATGCTAGTAGCTTCTTCATCATTTTAGATAATAATAATATTAATAATAAAGTTATTACTGTTAACATTGTCATGGTTATAACATTTCTTATAATTATTATAAGAATGAAACGTACAGAATGAAAACTGAAATAAATGAAAAATAAAAATAACAATAAAAATAACAATAAAAATGATATCAACAATAATAATAATAATAGTTTTGACATTACCAATAAAACTAATAATTTTAATAATGATGATGATGATAATAATAATAATAATAATAATAATAATAATAATAATAATAATAATAATAATAATAATAATAATAATAATAATAATAATAATAATAATAATAATAATAATAATAATAATAATAATAATAATAATAATAATAATAATAATAATAATAATAATAATAATAATAATAATAATAATAATAATAATAATAATAATAATAATAATAATAATAATAATAATAATAATAATAATAATAATAATAATAATAATAATAATAATAATAATAATAATAATAATAATAATAATAATAATAATAATAATAATAATAATAATAATAATAATAATAATAATAATAACCATGTTAATATTAATAAAGAGAAAGCAATAAGAATACTACTTTTCTTTCATTCCGGCTCTCACAAGGGAATAGCTCTTATCTTGTAACGTAGCATTTCCAGTTATTTTTTTTCCCTACATTCCACTCATAACATCTGTCTCGTTTTCTTCTTTTTTTGTCTGCTGCTATCTTTTTCTTTCTATCTAGTCTTCGTTCTTATTGACTTGCTTTTTGTCTCTCCTTCTCTTTCTCTCTCCCACTTTCTCTCTCTCTTTCTCCTCTCTCTCTCTCTCTCACTTCATCTTCTCGAATTTATTTTTCGGCCTTTATAATACTATTTTTTAGTTTTCCGTTTTTTTTTTATTTGTCAGAATGTCTCAGTTTTTTTTGGCTTCTTTTTACTCGGACTTTGCCTGAATTTTATTTCATTATTCTGATAAAGATTTTTTTTTCAAATTTTTAGAACTAGAAAATGTTTTTTAACTTCCAAGAAAAATTAAGTAATGTTTTAAATTCTGTGAAAAAATAATAATTTTGAGTTCTGTTTTTTCCTAAAAATTTAAAATTTAAAAAAAAATAAAACAAAAAAAACAAAAGGTTTTGAAGAAGCGCATTCTTGAATTTTCAAAACGATTTTTCTTCTTCTTTTACAGCTTTGTGTAGTTTAACGCCCTATAAATGCATAATTTCTTAAAGTTTAAAAAAATTATATATCTATATAAAAAATATATAAATAAATAAATATATGTATAATAATTACTATCAATTCTACACTTAAGAAAATATATAAGAAACCAAAACAAGAGGATCGAGCCCGCCAAGCCCACCAAGGTCCACCAGGGTCTACCAAGGTCCACCGGGGTCCACCGAGGTCCATTAAGATAATTTAGAACGTTTCACAGTGATGACCATCAAATAGTATCAATTCCACGGCTACATCGACAGCAACATTGCATATTAATGTAAATATATAATCTATAGAATGTGTCGTCCGCCCTAGCGTGGGTCGTAAAAAATGCGAGAGCGAAGAAATGCGCGGGAAAAAAAGGCGAACGCTCAGAGGCGCACTTGCAGTTACGAGCAGAGAGAGAGAGAGAGAGAAAGAGAGAGAGAGAGAGAGAGAGAGAGAGACGCAGATACGGAGGCAAATACACAAACACGCACACACACACACAGATATAGTTGGAGGAATTATTATATGATAAAAAAAAATATCTGGAACTGATGGTTTTCGCTTATGTAAATTAAAAATTGATGTTGATAAAAATATGTTAATGTACACAATCAGCTTTAATAAAATATAGCCTTTAGCCGAAAGAGGCAGCGAAGAGAGAGAAGTATTAAAAAGAAAAAGTTGAATGAGTGGATGAGAAAGAAAGAGAGAGAGATAGAGAGTGAGTGAGAAAGAGAAAGAGAGAGAGAGAGAGAGAGAGAGAGAAAGGGAGAGAGTTAAGGAGACAGAAGAAAACGAATCTAAATGAGAGTCTTAACAATAGATTGAAAGTAGCCCAGAAAGAAATAATAAGAAAGGAATTTGCAGAGAGAAAGTAATGGAAACGAGTCCGTCTATAATTTGAAGTTTTATTGACAGAAGGCAGACCCGTCGAGGGCCCGCCCATTTGTCTACCAAAACAGTTCCACATCAGCGTGACCACTCAGCTCCCCCCCCCCCATTAAACTACCCTTCTGTACAACTCTCCACCTTCAATTCTCTTAAACAAAATAGATGAACTTAAAACCCGTAGTACCGGCGTATACCCGGTTAGCTGTATATGGATGGAATGGATAGATATAGGGACAGATGGATAGATAAGTGGATGGATGAATTGGTGAACAGATGGCTGAATGAACGGATAGATGGATTGATGAATAGATGAACAGATGAACAAATGCGTGAAAGGAAGGATAGATGGTGGATGGACGGGTGGATAGATGGGTGGATGGATGGATGAATGGGTAGATGGGTGGATGGATGGATGAACAAATGGGTAAATGGACGATAGATAAACGGATGGATGGATGGATGGATGGATGGACAGACGGGTGGGCGAGTAGGCAAGTCAAGGAGAATTTATTCAATTTCAAAAAGATTGACGCCTTGACTTTGGGG
>OZ022238.1:51864934-51867434 GCA_963978895.1 Erpobdella octoculata
GTCAACAGTGATTCGATTATGAGGATGTGTAACGTGGTAATGATGATTCGTAATGATGATGATAATGATGATGGAAGCCATGTTGTTAACGAATGACGTTCCGGGCATGCGCACGTTGGCTGAAAAGTTCAAGAAACAGAAGGAAAAAAATTGGAAAAAAAACGAAAAAAATATTGGAAAAAGGAAAACAAAAAACCAAAAAACTCCGGAAAAAAATGTGTGATATTGAAGTTAGTTTTAAAAAGATGATAAAAATAGATTGGAGAAATTGGAAAAAATAGGAAACTTAAAAACAAAATAGCAAACAAAAGGGCAAGCATACAGACGGCAGACAGACAGGCAGGCAGACAGACAAACAGACAAGAAAGAAAAAAGATAGCAAAAAGAGAAAAAACAGAAATAAAATAAAAAGTTACAGACGGATATATGGAGGAAAAGAAAAAAAATGATTGTAGAGGAGATGATAAGCAACTAGATGTGTGATTTGCTTTTTTGAACTTGATGAATTAATGACATTTTCTGTCAGCTATTCCTTTATATAAATAATAAAATATAATTATATTATACGTTGGAATAATTATATAATAATATCTAAATTATTAATATTAAGCAATTAATAATAATAATAATAATAATAATAATAATAATAATAATAATAATAATAATAATAATAATAATAATAATAATAATAATAATAATAATAATAATAATAATAATAATAATAATAATAATAATAATAATAATAATAATAATAATAATAATAATAATAATAATAATAATAATAATAATAATTTTAATAATAATAATAATAATAATAATAATAATTATTATTATTATTATTATTATTATTATCATCATAATTATTATATTATGTAATTGTTAATACTGTCTGTTTTCGAGTTATATTTACAGTTTGAGAATTTTTAATAATTCTATTAAAAATATTGAAATTGAAAAGTCTAAAATATAAAATCAATGGCAGATGCTTTCTAATAAATTTTCAACACTTCCTGGTTGTAACGACTTTATCTAAAAATAGCCTTGCTTTATAGCTCCGGCACCGGAAATGTCATCCGGTAATTTTTTGTTTCCTTCAAATCCTTAAGGACACGTGAACGAAACCACACAGACATAAGAAACTACCAGCACAGACATGAAAACAAACCACACTGACACATGAACACACCAGCACAGACATGAAAGCAAGACTACACCGACATGAGAACATACCTACACAGACATGAAAACGAAACAACGTACACACCTGCAAAATTGAAACACGTGACCCGGAAAACGAAACTAAAAGTAATCGAAATTTAAGTAAACACACAAACATACATACATTCATTCATACATACATACATACATACATACATACATACATACATACATACATACATACATACATACATACATACATACATACATACATACATACATACATACATACATACATACATACATACATACATACATACAGACATCGAAATTTACGTATGTTGATTGTTGCGATGATTATGAGTAGGTAGGCAGATGAGTAGATATCCATATTTGGAAGTCCCCAGGTGCGATTCGTCTACGCAGAGGCCGATGAATTCTGGGAGCGTCGATCGTTTTAATACATACATACATACATACATACATACATACATACATACATACACACTCGCACGCACACATACATCTTTTGCATTTGATTCTTTAGCGAAATCTCATCTTCAATCCATAACATTCATACCCTTCAGCTCACCAAAAGAAACAACAAATGCTTACATAGACACATGAACATAGATATGAAAATGATAACAAGTTGTGCATAAGAAGAAAAATATAACAAAATCATAAGCAGCTAACGATGATCTGTTTACATGCGCATTACAAGATTTGAAGATCTTTTTACTATTATTATTATTATTATTATTGTTATTATTCCCAGAGCTTGTGGAGGAAAAAATAAAATATTTGTAACACTCGGCTACGTCATTAGGTACGTCATTGACACGACAGACTATTATAGGGAGGGGAGATAGGGGAGGGGGGAGGAGATGCTGTGAAGATAAACGTTGCACTAAATTGAATTCTACCACATGTGAATAAAAAGTCGGGAAGTGTTATCTTATGTGAGTATGTATGTATGTGTATCTATGTATGTATGTGTGTGTATGTATGTATGTATGTATGTATGTATGTATGTATGTATGTATGTATGTATGTATGTATGTATGTATGTGTGTGTATGTGTGTGTATGTATGTATGTATGTATGTATGCATGCATGCATGCATGTATGTGTGTGTGTGTATGTATGTATGTATGTATGTATGTATGTGTGTAAGTATGTATATATGTAGCAGAAGGAACAACAACAACAGCTAAACAGCCACAGATCATATCTCTTTAAGAGCGTCAAACTTCCAAGCCACTTCACAATAAACAAAAAAAAATCAGAGGCCTTTCTCCAAAAAGGCAACTTAACTGCACAGCTACGAAACAATCTCCAT
>OZ022238.1:51869934-51888033 GCA_963978895.1 Erpobdella octoculata
GTTGCGACATGTCGAGGCCCCAAGCCATTCCACCCCAGTTTACCTGAGACTAGAAACTTAGTATACAGGGCGCAGGAGGTGTCGAAAGAACTATTGATAGTCTGATATTTGAAGATCTTGAAGTTGGAATTCAAGGCAAAGAAACATCAAGTTCCGATTAAAATCTTGCTAAACTCTCGGGTCTAGTAGATCAGAGAAACAGCAATTCGTGGATTAGTCAACGATGGCAATGAGAGCGAGAGGGCACCGCTGTACATGAATCGTCCGTCCCAAACAGATTTTATTTTAAATTCGCTTGCTACTCGGTGGTGTTTGCTCAGTCCTGCTTGTGCTAAGATATCGTAATTTCTAAACACGAATCACCCTCATCTTCACTTCCTCCAGCAAATCATCATCACCACCCTGGTGCATCATCATCAGCACCACCATCCGCCCCCCCCAGCACATCATCGTCATCAAGACCAGCTTCCCGGCCAAAAACTTTAAAAGGTTCGCTTATGAAAGGCCGTGCGAGGTTGACGCCGAGCCTGGAGATGTAATTTCTTTACGACCAGATGTCTTTACCTGATGATTATGATGATGATGGTGATGATGATGATGATGATGATGATGATGATGATGATGATGATGATGATGATGATGATGATGATGATGATGATGACGACGACGATGACAATGACGATGATGATAATGATGGCGATGGCGGCCGGCGAGAGATGAAGGCGGGAAATTGAAATCAACGAAAAACAGTTTTGTTTGTTCATTTTTTCAGAGAAAATAATTATTATATAACTTTTGCAGACGTTTCAAGATCATCAAAAGGTTTTTTGCGGTATTTGTTTTTGTCATGAATAATTGAAAATAAGCCATCACTTTCTCTTCTTAATGTTCTTCTCCGTCTTAAAATTTCAATTTGTTCGACTGATGGCATCTTATTGAAAGTTTGCACATTATTTTGATTGTTGAGTCTACAAAGTCTAGAACGTGTTTTAAGCAGTACCTTTATATACCGGCAATAAAAAAATACTATCGAATTATCGAAGATATCATTGTCCGTTTCATTTTCGTTTTACACAAGATATATTATTATTATTATTATTATTATTACAATTATTATTATTATTATTATTATTATTATTATTATTATTATTATTATTATTATTATTATCATTATCATTATCATTATCATTATCATTATCATTATCATTATCATTATCATTATCATTATCATTATCATTATCATTATCATTATCATTATCATTATCATTATCATTATCATTATCATTATCATTATCATTATCATTATTATTATTATTATTATTACATCCATGAAACCAGAAATTACAGTGGTTTTGTGACTAACCAGAACAAACACCGCTGAGTAATAAACGAATTTAAAATATAAACAGTCGACAGGCAGAAAATGCCGCTGACTGGCATTGTTTCACGCACACACGAATGCACGAGAAATTGCCAATCCAAAACGATTTTTCTCTCCTCTCTCTCTCTCTCTCTCTCTTTAATGGTAAAAAAACTAACCCATAAAAACAAAGTTTTTATTATAAATCCTTTATATACGATCCTAGATTTTTATTTTATTTGAATTTTTGTTCTCTGCCTATTTTTCATCATCACAGCATATTGATTCACATGTTACTTTTAAGGAACAACAAGATTATAAATATAAGGGAAATAGTTTGTTTCTTCAGTCTTTCTGTTTCTATTAGGAGTGAATTCGGTGTTTTTTGAAAAACCTAATTATACAATATCCGATCAAACTGAAATTTTGATAGATTCAATTGTCTCGCAGCCCAAGTCGATGTGCCAAATTTCAGCTCGATCGGATAACGGGAAGTGAGTTAATTTTGAGACTCAAAATTTGTGACCGACAGGAAGACAGACAGACAGACGGGAAGACAATCGAAAATAATATAAAGGATTTAAAAATAGGGTAAATCATCATCATCATAAGCGGCGGCGACCTCAAAGGAGAACCGCCCAGAGATGAAAAACGCGAAAGATCAGACACACACAAGAGACTAAAGAGAGGAAATTTATTTGTTCTCCTAACTGATTTGTCAATATCGTTTGGTTCGAATGTTTCCTTGCATTGCTTGTTTGGTGTAATCCTGTGGTTCGGTGTGACAATGTCATCGTTATTACATTCAGTGTAATGATTGTCATCGCAAATGACAATTTTACTGCAATACGTAGCTGTTGTTGTAGAAAAGATGCAGCCTACGACATAGAAACCTTTTTTCATTGAAGGTTTTTGAAGAGAAATGGGTTTTTAAGAAAATGGTATTCAAGGATGAGAGAAGATTATAACAAGAAAAACGTTCTCTTTTGACATTGGCTTCAAAGACGTCCTTGACCTTGCATAAATTATTATTATCAGGTTGCCGTGGTGATAGTTATGATTTTTGCAGGAACAACAAGTGAACATCAAAAGCACAAAACGTTAAACATGTTTCAAAAGAGTTTCATCCATTAATTTAAAAAAATAGAAAACCTCAAAGATGTATTTACATGTATAGAACAAGGAAAAAGAGAAAGAAAAAGAGAAAGAGAAAGAGAGAAAGAACGAAAGCAAGAGAGAAAAAAAAATAGAAGGAAAAAAGATAAACGAAAAAAGGATTAAATAAAAAATAAAAAATCTAGCAAAAGAAAGCCAAACACACACACACATACACACACGCGTGCGCACGAGCATACAGACAAATACTTCAACCAGCACGGGCTGTCGGTAATAGTTATAGTTTTCCAGCGGTCGTTGCTTCCAAGATTGAGTTTTTGCTCCAAGTGTTTGGCACGTGACCCGAGCCATTTGTAATGTCCACCACACTTCTTCTTTTATCCATTCAAGTTCCAGCTTTTCCCGCTAGGGGTTTCCTGGCGATATTATTTCTCCGAGAGAGCTTTTCATTGTCCGTTGAAGGCGCGAAACTTCGAAGTTTACCAGTTCCGGTGCGTTGTGATATTGTTTTGTTGTATGATGATAAAAAGTGATGTTAAATTTAATTTTTTTTTATTTTATTAATTGTTGGTTTTTTTATAAGGAAAAGAGTCGGTGATGGAGAGAGAGAGAGAGAAAGAGAGAGAGAGAGAGAGAGAGAGAGAGAGAGAGAGAGAGAGAGAGAGAGAGAGAGAGAGGGGGGGGGGAGAGAGAGAAAGAGCGAGAGAGAGAGAGAGAGAGAGAGAGAGAGAGAGAGAGCGAGAGAGAAAGAGAGAGAGAGAGAGAGAGAAAGAGAGAGAGAGGGAGAGAAAGAGAGAGAAAGGGAGAGAAAGGGAGTGAAAGAAAGAGAGAGAAAGGGAGTGAAAGAAAGAGAGAGAAGGGGAGAAAGAAGGGGAGAGAGAGGGGGAGAGAGCGGAAGAGAGTTTGATGCACGTTTTAAGACTGCGTTTGGTCACAAATCATTTTCAACGAGGAAGCTAAAAATAGCCATCGACAACAGCACGTTGACACACACGCATACACACACACGCACACATACACACACACACATGTACACACACGCACGCACGCACACATACACGCACACACCGACACATATATATACACACAAGTGTACAAATGCGTACACGCTATCCAGCTTAAAAATAGAAACAAATTGATGCGGAGGCAATGTTTACGTTTTCTATTATGCGTTTTTTTAGACCATTATATTTTTTTATTAATTTTTTATGTTTTTCCAATTTTGCTTTTCTTTTGTTTTTTTTTTGTTGTAAAAAACAGGCATAACAAAACTTTTAACAAAACTCGTTGAATTGAAGTAAACGAGCTGTCCAGCTAGATAAATTCATTACTTTCTGCTAAGACGTCTAACGATGAAAAAAACGCAAAAAATAGTAATATATCGAAGAAACACTATGAAAAAACGACAAATAATTAAGAAAAAATACGGGAAACAAGAAAATGAGCAAGAAAAATAGCATCAAAACATCAAAACGAACCAGAAAAATGACATAGAGACATCAACGCAAACACAAAAAACAGCATGAAAAAACAAAAAACTAAAAAAATACATGGAAAACTAACAAATGAAAAAAAAAGAAAAATTACATGGAAAAATAACCCGAGGTGGAAATCAAGTTGGAAACGAGAAAATGCCTGGAAAAATAGCAAATATTGTCTGGCACGGCTGTCATGTCCATTATAATATCGTGTCCACTGTACACGTTTCGCTCAGAGATGACCAATTTTTCATCCCCCTTGCTAACGAGTTTTTTTTATTTATTTTTTCCAGTTAATTTTTCTGGGTTTTTTTTTTCATTTTCGTTTTGATGAATTTTTCATTTAATTCAGATTAATCGCGTTTATGAATATGCAAAGCTTGGTAGAGAAAAAAAATTTTTTTTGAAAGATTTCGTTTTGAATACTTAATGAAACGTGCAAGAACAAACTCAGAAAAAAATAATAATTTTTATCTTTTTCTTCTTGAATTTAAATTTTAAAACTTCATCTTCGAAGGAATTTTGATTTTTCATAGATTAAAATCTATAAATAAACAAAATGCAAAACTGCATTTTTTATTCAATCTTTTCAATCTTTTTTTTAGTTTTTTTGCCCCAGTTATCTCGATCTCCCCTCCTCGCCCACATACCCCCCCCCCGACCGCCTCCTAATTATTTTTTCTTCCCCGGCCACACGTGACAAACAAGTGGATGAAGTGGGAGGCTGTGTGGATGATGCGATTTATCGACGGCACAAAAAATCGCATTGCTTTTACTTTAATAAAAAAACAGAAGAAAAAAAAACAAAAAATTAGAAAAACCTGAAGATTTTTTTTTCTTGGCTGCAAAATGTGTTTATTATTCGCGAGGGAACTTTGCGTTGAGAGGTCTTTTTAATCTACGAGAGGTGTCTTCTTCGGGTTGGTTGGTTGGATGGCCGGTGGGTTGCTGCTGGGATCAGAATGGTTCAAGATGGCTGGTGGGGGGTTGTGGTTCAGGATGTGATGGGCTGGTTGTGATTCAGGATGTAAGGGTGGGTTGTGGTTCAAGAATGCCTGGGTGGTTGTTGTTCGTGGTGGTTCAGGGTTTTTGGGAATCATCATCATCATCATCATCATGTTAAGCAATGCGAAGCCCCACAAAGCAATAACAATCAACAGTACAGAGCAATATAAAGAAACACATAGCAATACAGAGCAATATAAAGAAACACATAGCAATACAGAGCAATATAAAGAAACACATAGCAATACAGAGCAATATAAAGAAACACATAGCAATACAGAGCAATACAAAACACTACAAGGCAATACGTAAAGGTGTAAATCCTCACAAAGCCACACAAACATCATGTACACCCAAACAAGCAACAACTCAAACCAGTAAAGAAAGTAGAAAACACAGTCAGCTTAGTTAGGCTATCCAAACAACACGTACACTGACAGACAGCAATACAGAGAAATACACACACACACACACAAAACATACACCAAACACGTACATCAAGATTATCCTAATTTAGCACAATACACAAGACCACACCAGTGCCACAGAAAAAAAACACCAAGACAAATACACATACACACACATATAGAAGCCCACAAATAAAAATAGAAAGAGTTTATCACAACCATCAGTAAAAATACACATAAGAAAGCACGCCACACAAGAAGAAAATAAGACAGAAAAATAGAAACAGAAAGATAGAAATAGAAAGACAGAGACAGAAAGATAGAAACAGAAAGATAAAACAGAAAAATAGAAAAAGAAAGATAGACACAGAGAAAAATAGACTCAGAGATACAGACAAAAACTGAAAGATAGACACAGAGAGACAGACAAAGACAGACGGACGGAGGGGTGGCCGACAAGATGAGCACACATCAGTAATCTCCAGTGTCTCTCCCGTATCACTCACTCGCTCAAAACTTCCATGCTCTCCATCTCAATCTACTCTTTAATCTGACAGTTCTCCAAGTTTTGAAATATTTTTTACGGCCTAACGTAACTTTGTGAAGCGTGTACGTATATATATATATCTTATATATATATATTTTCTATATATTATATAAATTATTTTCAACCGCGCAAACCTGAGATTGTCATTTTCCTGGGTTTTTTTTAAATTATATTTTATTTTATAAAAGAAAATAATTTTCAACTCGCTACATTATTTAAGCGGAAAATGTCTACTAAGTATCGTAACAATCATCATCATCATCATCATCATCATCACCACCACCATCATCATCATCATCATCATCATCATCATCATCATCATCATCATCATCATCGTCATCATCATCATCATCATCGTCGTCATCATCATCATCATCATCATCGTCGTCGTCGTCGTCGTCGTCGTCATCGTCATCACTTAATCGTCAACATGATTATTTTATTTTTAGCTAATATTAATAGTATTATAATTATTAATAATATCGTCATTTTTATTACCTAATTGAAGAAAAGTGTCATTTCAAAAATTCACACTTCTAATCAGCCACCGAATACAGCTTCTATCAGCCCGAATCATTAGCAAGCGAACACCCCTTTTCTTCTCTTACCCCCTCCACCCCTATCTTTACGCATTTCCGCCGTCAAATTGAATTTTTCCCCAAGTTGGCTGGATATCGAAAAATTTACAAATAAAAAAAAATTATTAATAACATTCATTGTATTTATTACATTACAACATATTTATAGTAATAAATCAAATGATAAACCAAATATTAAAACAAATTTCATGTAAAATATTAACTAACTAGAGATATAAAATATATAAATATTACATTATATATATATATATATATATATATATATATATATATATATATATATATATATATATATATATATATATATATATATATATATATATATATATATATATATATATATATATATATATATATATATACAAATGTATCAATGTAGCTTCACAAAAGTTCTGCAATTTCTCAGGCAGAATTCGAACCACCAGGCAACGTACTGTTGACCTTCCAACTCGGCAAGAATTTGGAATCAAAGAATAAAAAAAAATTGAAATAAAACCAGGATGAAACTATTGTGGGAAAAAAGAGAAAGGAGAAAGAAATCGTGACGGAATGTGGAGATGTTTCCTTTTTGTCTCTCTTTTTCTCTTATTTTCTCTCTCTCTCTCTTTCTCTTTCTTTCTTTCTTTCTTTCTGTGTATTTCTTTCTCTCACTCTCTTTCCATTCTCTTTTATTCCGCTTTTTCTGTTATTTAATTATATCTAACCAATCTAAGATTTTTACTTTTTTTCAAACGAAAGCGTCATCGATTCTATGAATAATTTAAATAATAGAGTTAAAATACGAAAAACGGATCGCCATGAAACTCGGATGATGAAATGATTGTGAAGTTTAAGAATAACTTCTACGAAACACCCTCGGAATTGCTTGCGAGTTTCACTTTCGCTTTGAAAATCTCAGGACATTAAAAAAATTGTTCATATCGCTCAACTTTTGAATAATTCAAACGATGTTTAATAAATTAAAATCGTTATAAACGGAGTTAAATTGAATGAATACTTTCAACACATTCAGCTCAATATAGAAAAATTTGTTTAACTCAACCTTTAAACCCTGGTTCTAAAAATACCAGCCAATACAAAAACACTGTCAACCACTGACCTTGTCTGCCCACTATTTCGGCCACGTGCTCAGAGCTGGGCACGCAGACGCACTCGGTGGTGTTGGCGCTCTTTTTCGGCTGCTCGTCGGCTGCTACAAAACTTGAATATTCGACCTGCTTCTGCTGCAGCTGATGGAACTGCTGCTGGGCAGGCGGCTCCTCTCTGCCGCTACTGCTACTGCTGTTGCTGCTGCCCATTCCGATTCCTGCTCCTCCTCCGGGATGAAAGTAAGACTCGAAAGACTTCAAAGCCAGCAGTTCGCTTTGAACATGCGGCAAGAACTCCAACAGCTGTTGGTAGTAACGCTGCTGCTGCTGTTGCTGTGGTTGTGGCAGCTGTAAGCTGTTTGTGTTGCCGTTAGTGACGGCGTTGCTGTTGTTGCTGCTGTTGGTGTTGTTGTGGTTGCAGATCAGGTTGTTTTGGAAGCACGAGAGGAGGGGATAATTGGGGGTGTACGGTGGAAAGTAGAACCCTGCATCTTGTTGTTGTTGTTGTTGTTGTTGCTGCGGTTGTTGTTTGTCCAGCAGCTCCCCTCCTCTTCCACCTCCTCCTCCCCCTCCCCCTAGCTGACCCGACATGGCGTTGTAAAAAACCTGGAGTGGGTCGAACTGCAGAGCGTTGTTGACGTCCACCATGTGGAAAACCTCGCGCTCCTCTTCTTCAGTCACGTGATCCGCGGCGGGAAGATAGCTTGCGAATAAGCCGGCATTCGGCGTCGTCAGCTGACGAGCTTGGTACACAGCCGTTTCGCCGATGGCTGAGTGCTCGGTAAAAGGAGTTGTCGACAGGGCAGCTGGCTGGTGGTGTTCCTGACAGTTGACCTTCTGCGTCAGCTGTTGCTGTAGTTGCTGCTGCTGGGCAGCGTGTTGAGCTGCTGACAGCCGGTCCGAGTTCTTGAAAGGATCGGTCACGTGTAGCTTTTCGTAGAAGTCAGAACCGTAGAATTGGTCGTTGCCAAAGCTATCGTAGGTTGGATTTAACATGTTGCGTTGTTGCTGGTGTTGATATGGTTGCTGGTGTTGATGCTGCTGGGGTAATTGCTGCTGCTGTGTGCTTGGTGATGGCAGAGAGAGGAGGGAACCAGAAGACGATGAAGACGATGGTTGGAAGAGATTCAAAGAGTTCGACTGAAAGTGGTTGTGCTGCTGATAGGCGTGCCCTTGTGTCTCTTGTTGTTGGTGTTGTTGTTGTTGGTGGTGAAGAGTAGGTTGTTGGTGTTGTACGTAGCAGGGGTTGAGAGTTGCATATGCAGTATTGCATCCGTTCGCCGGTCGCTCGCCTAATTGTGCCAACGCCTTGCTGCACGCGGAGTGAATCGTCGATGATGATGATGATGATGATGTAGACGATGCAGATAGTGGTAATGATGACGACGACAGACCTGCTACTAATGATGGTTGTAATGATGGTGATGGTGGTGATAATAGAGGCAAGGATGATGGCGCAGTTGTTGATGATGCTGATGCTGATGGCGTAGACGTCATTAGCAGTGATGAGACTGAGTCAAATGAGCTGGACAATGACGCCAAGAAAGTCGATGACGATGATGATGATGATGATGATGATGATGATGATGCTGATGATGATGATGATGATGAAAGTATTGATGGACTTTGCGTCGACGATGGTGATGATGGTGATGATGATAGTATTGCCGAAGATAGTGATAACTGACTCGACGAGGATGGACTGATGGTAGATAAAAGATTCGGATGGAAAGACTGGTGCTGGATTGAGGGCAGTTTGTGCGACAATGATGATGTCAACGATTTCGTAGACGGTGGTAGATCTGATGGAAGAGGTGGAGATGATGACGATGACGGTGGAGGTGATGTTGATGATGATGATGATGTTGATGATGATGATATTGGTGGTGATAATGATGTTTTTGATGTTGGCGTTGTCTGCCTGTTGTTAAAATTCAGCTGAGCGATGTCGTCGGTCGCACAGTTTTTTGTCATTTCTTCGGGTGACGACGACGACGACGTTGACGTCGATGACGACGATGGCGACAGAGACGGCAGCGATTTCGGTAGCGGCGACAAGGAGGACGAAGATAGCAAGGACAATGGGAGCGCGGCCGAGACGTTATCGAATGTTGTCGCGGTTGGAGGAGGGGGGTGGAGATTGTAGCTCGAGCACTCTCCGAAGCAAATGGTTTCAAAATCTCGTGTGTTAATGTTTTTGTTGTTGTTGAATGTGTTGTTGTTGCTGGGGGTTGTAGTAGAAGAAGTTGATGTTGTTGTTGCTGTTTTAAAAGTGTTACTGTTGGCTGTTGCCGTTGAAAAGTTTTTAACAGCCAAATAAGTGCAGTCGCTGTAGCTCTTGTTCTTGAACGAGCCGTGATGGTACTGCTTTATGAAGTCAGCGTGCAGGCTCTCGAACAGTCCCAGGTCGCTCGTCGAGCCGCCGTTGAAGTCGCAGTCGTTGTCGCACGTGTTGTCGTTGCTGCTGCTGCTGCCGCTGCTGCTGCTGCTGCTGATGTTGTCGCTTCTGATGTTGAACTCTAGAAGTGTTTTGTCGCTGAAGGTCACGAAGTTGCTGAGAGCGGCTGTCGCTGTCAGGTCGACACCAGACATGTCTTTTAATGATCAGAAGTTCTTCTGCCGTGGGAAGAATTATGGACTATTTGTCATTAAATCGAAAATGATGATGATGATGATGATGATGATGATGATGATGATGATGATGATGATGATGATGATGATGATGATGATGATGATGATGATGGTGATGGTGATGGTGATGGTGATGGTGATGGTGATGACGATGACGATGACGATGACGATGACGATGACGATGACGGTGACGGTGACGGTGACGGTGACGGTGACGGTGACGGTGACGGTGACGGTGACGGTGACGGTGATGGTGATGGTGATGGTGATGGTGATGGTGATGGTGATGATGATGATGATGATGATGATGATAACGATGATGATGATAATGACGATGACGACAATGACGACGAGAATGGTGACGGTGATCATGATTATGTCGATGATGATAATGATATCCGACAAAAATTCTTATTTTTTATTTCTCTCTCCATATAATTTTTTATTCATTTAATTTCCAGGCATTTATATTTGTTTATACTTTTTAATTAAAAAAGCCTCCGGGGAAGGCACATCGAGTGGAGCAGCGCCTATTGATGGAAACCATTCTTCCTAAATAATTAAACACCCCGCTTCATCAAATCGAAACTGCAACTTTCCGAACTCGTTTCTTTGCTCTTCTCTTTCGTTTTCTATCTCTCTCTCTCTCTCTCTCTCTCTTTCTCTTTCTATTTCTTCGTTTCTCTTTCCCCCTCTCTCTTTTTTTTCTCTTTCTCTCTTTTTCTTTCCCTCCCTCTTTCTCTCTCTCCATTTCTTTACCTTTTTTTCTTTCTCTTTCTTCTGTTCTTTGCTATCTTTCTCTTTCTCTCACTCTATCTCCCTCTCTTTCTTTCTTCTTCTATATCTCTTTCTCATTTCTTCTTATTTTTTCTTTCTTTTTTTCTCTCTTTTTCAGCATAAGTCTCTTTTTTTCTCCCAGAATCCATCTATCTCTATCCCTCCATTCTCCTTGCTCTTCCAGCATCGCTTCCCTTCCGACCGAGTGTTCTAATCTCATTTTAGCGGATTGCAAAGCAAGAATTTGACCCAATTGAACTGGCAAACACTCTCAATCAGTCAGACGAACCGACCGAGAAGCGAACGGACAGAGACGAACACACGAACGGACCAAGAACAACACACGAACGGACCAAGACGAACACACGAACGGACCAAGACGAACGAACGAACGGAACAAGACGAACACACGAACGAACGAACGAACGGTCACGAACACAGAGCAATCCGAACAGGTGTACGTACGAACGAACGAACGAAATGTGGAGTGATGGAGAACCTCACCTCCTAGATGAGAGTTTTGTAAATTCACCGACACCTGTTACAACCTCTCGTCTTGTAAGTCGAATGAACCGCTAGAACACAAGTGTGTGTGTGTAATCCAATTACATAGGAGCGGGCACGTGACTCCGTAAGAGCGGGAGCGGCTGGAAGAAATTCGGAGAAATCGCACCCGTTTGAAATGTTTGCTTTTATTTTTAAATGGCTTTTCTATTTAATTATGTTGTTTGAATGTGCTAACAGGTTATAATATTAATAATAATCTAATATATATATATGTATATGTATAAGGCAATGTGTGATCAACTGTCAGCGTTCGAGTTTATCACACCCGAACCGCTGGAGTGATGTTAACGACAATTTCGCATTGTGGAAGTCTTTATAGGGGAAAAAGATTATAAAAGATTTCGATAGTATTTATTTTTTTATAGAATTACATAATTATAAAGGATTTTTAAAATACAAAGTTTTTTTACGGTTTTCATGTTTGCTGATTAGTTGTGCTTAACAGTCGTTATAGCAGAACTGATTGATATTTTAATTAAATATGCTAATTGAATATGCTGATTGAATATGCTGATTGAATATGCTGATTGAATATGCTGATTGAATATGCTGATTAAATATGCTGATTGAATATGCTGATTGAATATGCTAATAAGGAGAGATGACTGCCAATTTAGATAGCTGCGTGCAAAGATGAAGGAAAAATTCACTCGGAAAACGATTCATTCATTTAAGCCGATAATGTGCATAAAAAAAATTTCAAACGCGTTCTATTTTTAGCAAAGTTTTTGGTGTTTTTTTTTTTTTTTTTTTTTTTTTTGTAAAATTGTTTGCGGATGGCAAACGTTTATTTCTGTTCCCAATTTGTATGGAAAGAAATCTGCAAGACAACGAAGAAAAGCAGTACAGCTGGATGAACGTGTGTGTTCCTCTCCTTTCCCTCTTGCGTGTACGTCTCTGTGTGTGCGTTTGCTTTTGTGTGCGTGTGAAAATATGTGTATGTGGGTGTGTGTGTGTGTATATATATGTTTGTGATGATAATGATGATGATGACAGTATTGATGGCGTGTGTTTATGGTGTGTGTGTGTGTGTGTGTGTGTGTGTGTGTGTGTGTGTGTGTGTGTGGGTGTGTGTGTTTAGAAACGTGTGTGGCTCAGATGAAATCCAATCGTTAATTATAATTTTTAAAACATTTTTTTTTAGGATTTATTGATTGATTAAAGAAAATCGAAAATTTATTTTTTTCCACTTTTTGCGACAAAAGAAAGAGATTTTTATTCTTCTATTTTTGTCAAACAAGTTTGCTTGGGGTCAAGAGTTCAAATATCTTCCAATCAATTTCTCACGCCCGAATGGAAAATAACCGCGAAGTTCTTAAAATAGCTGCTCTGTTTATTTCATTATAACAACTTCATTGCTATGGGTGATGATGATGATGGTGATGATGATGATGATGATGATGATGATGATGATGACGATGACGATGACGATGACGATGACGATGACGATGACGATGACGATGACGATGACGATGATGATGATGATGATGATGACGATGACGATGACGATGACGATGACGATGACGATGACGATGACGATGATGATGATGATGATGATGATGATGGTGATGATGGTGATGATGATGGTGGTGGTGGTGGTGATGATGGTGATGGTGATGATGGTGGTCGTGGTGGTGGTGATGATGATGATGGTGGTGATGATGATGTTGATCATCATCATCATCACGCATCATCGTCATTCTAAAGTACTATGGCCAGATAAAAGAGACATATCAATAGCATTTATATCGCGCCTTTCATAGAAGTCAGAGGTACTCCGCAGCCGAAGGACAATGGAGCAAGCACGCCACTACCACCACCACCACCGCGGCCGACGCCGCCACAACTACCACCGCTACCGCCGCTTCCCCCCCCCCCCCACTCTACTCCGCACTTCCGCATATCAGTGGGTGGAATCGCAGTTGTATGTAGGAGAAGCTAAACGACGTTTCACTTAATGAGTATGGAACGGCAAGAGAGAGAGAGAGAGAGAGAGAGAGAGAGAGAGAGGGGGGGGGGGGGAAAGAGGGGAGAAAAAGCGCTTAGCGAAGGTGTGTTCAAATAGAACTGTGAGATGCAAGCGATTAGATGGAAAAGGATCGTAAAGAGAAATATTACTGGAGAGAATGGGTGAAAAAAAATACACAGAGACAGAGACAGAGAGAGAGAGAGAGAGAGAGAGAGAGAGAGAGAGAGAGAGAGAGAGAGAGAGAGAGAGAGATATGGAAAGACCGGTGTTCGGAAAGAAGTTGCGTGTGAGCACACCAGCGTCCCCTGGAGTGACCTTAATATAAGATGGGTGTTCGAGTCTTAATTAAGATGAACGCAGGGAGTTCAGAGGGGGGTAGGAGGGGGCAGTTTTTTTTTTCGCTCGCCGGTGAAATCGTTTTTTAAATTTTCTGCGATCGCCTTCCGGATCGCATATAGCGGGGTTGGTTTCTCTCTATGTGCGTTTCGGCAAATGTCTGTATGTGCTTGTTTGATTATACTTTTGTGTGTTTATTGTGTGTATGTCCTATAAATACGTTTATGTGCGTGTGTATGTGTTTTTTAGTCGTGACTGTGCAGTTAGTATGTGTAGTTATGCAGGATAACCGTGTTTATGCGACATTATGCATGTTTGTTTATGCGGGGTTTGGATGGTGATATGGGAAAATGCATGTTAACGTGAAAGTGTGTATGTTTATGTGAATATGTGCCTGTTTATGTGGAGATGTGAATGTTTATGTAGAGATGTGAATGTTTATGTGGAGATGTGCATGTTTATGTGGAGATGTGCCTGTTTATATGGAGATGTGAATGTTTATGTAGAGATGTGAATGTTTATGTGGAGATGTGAATGTTTATGTGGAGATGTGAATGTTTATGTGGAAATGTGCACGTTAATGTGGAGATGTGTATGTTCGTGTGGAAATGTGCATGTTTGCAATGGAGATGTGCATGTTCTCTATTTATTTATGCGAGCCTGGATGTGTGTGTGTGTGTCCGTGCAAGAGCGGGAAGTGCGTACGTGATGCAAAGAAAATCTTTCGCTGATGGGTTCCACGATTGAATGTGTCAATGACTGGATCTGTCTGCTGCTTGACTTACTGTGCCAACTGCAAGCGGGAAACTGTGTATGTATGTATGTTTGTGTGTGAGCTTGTATGTGTTTGTATGCACAAGTGCACGTGCGTAGGTATTGTCACGTATTTGTGTGCATGCGTGCGTGCACCGGTTAGCTATCGACAGGTATTTGGGGATACGTATGTGGGTATCGTTACATTTTTGTGATTGCTTTTATGTATTGCTGGGGGTTAGTCGATATATATATATAGTAGGTATTGTTACGTATTGTGGCTACCTTTAGGTATTGTTATGTACTTGTTGATACATTTAGGTATAGTTACGTATTAGCGAGTAAGTTTATAAATCACAAGTTGTTTCATGTCCGTGGAAATATTTGAAGGTATCTTTATATATTTATGGATGGATACGCCTACATAAATATTGCCATCTATTTGCGAGCACGCGTAAATACTTTTACATATCTCTCTTGTGTGTATACAGGAATAGTTAACACTGTATATGTCTAAGTCTTGCTGCATGTCTGCATAACAGTGAGCCTGTGTAAGTGTGAGTGCGTTTGTTTGTCTACGCGTGGAAAACGTATTGTTTTCCGTAAGAATGTACTCCAGTGCATTTCTCACCGGCACAACTTGGCACCGGTATATTTCTCATCGAAGAAAAAGAATATATATATTTTAAAATAGTATTATTAGTGTTCATATTATTTTTTATTATTGTTATTATTATTATTATACTTTTTGCAGACATCAAAACAATAATGATTTATTTTTTCATTACTCTTTTTCGCATTTTATCAGGTGTTCGTCAAGAGAGAGAGAAGGAGAAAACGAGAGGGAGAGAAAGAGAGAAACAAAGGAAGAGATAGAAATAGAATATATAAACAAACATTAAAGAGAGAAAGAGAAAAAGATGCAGAGAATGAGACAGAGACAGAGAAAGAGACAGAGAAAGAGAAAGATGCAGAGAATGAGACAGAGAAAGAGGAAGAGAAAGAGACAGAGGCGAGAGACAGAGAGAAGGAGAGAGAGAGAGAGAGAGAGAGAGAGAGAGAGAGAGAGAGAGAGAGAGAGAGAGAGAGGGAGAGAGGGAGAGAGAGAGAGAGAGAGAGAGAGAGAGAGAGAGACGAGAGAGGAGAGAGAGAGAGCAGGGAGACTGATCCATCAATGAATTTTTATTTATTTATAAACAAGCAGTCCGAATGTCTCCCTGCAGGATTCAACGACTCTCAGTCAAAACATGGCGAAACAGCTCGATATTGCTGATATTTAATCATTTCATAATCTCTATAAATCTATAAATTAAAATCAGAAACCTAAAAAAAATAATTAGAAAATATCTTAGCGTCAGTTGGGTCATGTGATCTCAGAACGAAACTTAAAATTTACTGAGAGTGGGAAAACCCATGGACTCCTTGATAGAACTACTTTTATGTAGGAGTTCATGGAAAAATCCATGTTGGTTTTATGTTTTTTTAGATAAATTTAGAAATAGCCTTGTTAAAAATGCACATGAAATGTTGTATAAATCTATAAATTAAAATCATTTTAACATTTGCGATATATTCAAAAAAAATAATAATTAATTTAATATAAATATAAATATAAATATAAATATAAATATAAATATTTATGTTGGTTTTATGTTTTTTAGATAAATTTAGAAATAGCCTTGTTAAAAATGCACATGAAATGTTGTATAAATCTATAAATTAAAATCATTTTAACATTTGCGATATATTCAAAAAAAATAATAATTAATTTAATATAAATATAAATATAAATATAAATATAAATATAAAATATAAATATAAATATAAATATAAATATAAATATAAATATAAATATAAATATAAATATAAAATATAAATATAAATATAAATATAAATATAAATATAAATATAAATATAAATATAAATATAAATATAAATATAAATATAAATATAAATATAAATATAAATATAAATATAAATATAAATATAAATATAAATATAAATATAATATAAATATAAATATAAATATAAATATAAATATAAATATAAATATAAATATAAATATAAATATAAATATAAATATAAATATAAATATAAATATAAATATAAATATAAATATAAATATAAATATAAATATAAATATAAATATAAATATAAATATAAATATAAATATAAATATAAATATAAATATAAATATAAATATAAATATAAATATAAATATAATATAAATATAAATATAAATATAAATATAAATATAAATATAAATATAAATATAAATATAAATATAAATATAAATATAAATATAAATATAAATATAAATATAAATATAAATATAAATATAAATATAAATATAAATATAAATATAAATATAAATATAAATATAAATATAAATATAAATATAAATATAAATATAAATATAAATATAAATATAAATATAAATATAAATATAAATATAAATATAAATATAAATATAAATATAAATATAAATATAAATATAAATATAAATATAAATATAAATATAAATATAAATATAAATATAAATATAAATATAAATATAAATATAAATATAAATATAAATATAAATATAAATATAAATATAAATATAAATATAAATATAAATATAAATATAAATATAAATATAAATATAAATATAAATATAAATATAAATATAAATATAAATATAAATATAAATATAAATATAAATATAAATATAAATATAAATATAAATATAAATATAAATATAAATATAAATATAAATATAAATATAAATATAAATATAAATATAAATATAAATATAAATATAAATATAAATATAAATATAAATATAAATATAAATATAAATATAAATATAAATATAAATATAAATATAAATATAAATATAAATATAAATATAAATATAAATATAAATATAAATATAAATATAATATAAATATAAAATATAAATATAAATATAAATATAAATATAAATATAAATATAAATATAAATATAAATATAAATATAAATATAAATATAAATATAAATATAAATATAAATATAAATATAAATATAAATATAAATATAAATATAAATATAAATATAAATATAAATATAAATATAAATATAAATATAAATATAAATATAAATATAAATATAAATATAAATATAAATTATAAATTATAAATATAAATATAAATATAAATATAAATATAAATATAAATATAAATATAAATATAAATATAAATATAAATATAAATATAAATATAAATATAAATATAAATATAAAATATAAATATAAATATAAATATAAATATAAATAAATATAAACAACACACTCACGCACATACAAATTGTACAGTTTCACATAAAACTGTACAAATAAACGCACAAAATTATCAAAAAATTGACACTTTTTAAGCTGTTGAAGTTGAAATATTTTTCTTTAATGTTTAAATATTTTCTAAACACTAAATAATGAAGGAAAATATT
>OZ022238.1:51888233-51903233 GCA_963978895.1 Erpobdella octoculata
AGCACCGTCTATTTGATAATTATCAAGGTCCCTTAACCTTCACATTAAGTAATAGCGAAGGTCGTGTCATTATTATGTCACCGTTTCATAACAGAAGCGCACACAGCAGGGCCACGAAGGTCCAGTGTATACGGGATAACATGTTTTTATTTTAATCCAAAATCCGTGCTAACAATTCACAGTGCCCCATACCCCACAAGCCCCACAAACCCCTCACAAGCCCCTCAAGCCACCACACTGGTACTCATTTTCCGGACTCATAAAATATTAGGAGTTGAGTTGATCTCCAATCGGTAGTTCCAGCAGGAATCAAACCTATGGCTCATGTCGAGGGCTGGGTTCGTTGAATACTTGGGCCATGGAGGAGTCTTTGCCCCTTTTCAGGTGCAAAACAAGACATTGGGGATACTATTTAATCCTGGTTGGCCCCCTTGTAAAATAATTGAGATTTGCTGAGGCCATTCAGGCTAGACTTGAGGCTTTCTTGCACAATAAAAATCATGAAGAACTTTATTGAAAATCAGTTCTTAAAAGGTTTGCTCCCGCAAGAACCACCTTGTTGATATGTGAGCGTGTGCTAAAGATTTATTTTTACATCTGCATCTGTCTGTAAACATCATCGCATGCACTCGGTATATATGTGTGTGTACACGTGTGTACATGTCATATTGTTACAACTTGTTTTCGTTTGTATTGCAACAAGAATTTTTTATAAAAAAAACAATGGAGGAAAAAAAGAGATGTGCTTAAATAAAACTATTAAAAAAAATTAGTACGAAAAGCAATTTTTAAGAACAGTTCAACATCGGTCATCAAGGCTACCGTTTTAGTGTTTTAAATTCAGTATTATCATTATCGACAAATTGCAGTTTAAATTAGTAAAGAAGAATTTTTCCAAATTAAAAAATAATTAATTAATGTTTAGCAGTTATTAAAAACGAGTTAAATTTTCAAAAAACAAATGTTGCAAGGTTACTTAATAACTGGGTAATGGGTTTCCATCTGAAACTTTCAACTGTCCCCATAGAAATAGCCTCTTGAGGAAGAAAATTTCATAGTTTTGTACCACCAGCAATACAAATATCATTTCAGTACAAATTTATTTAGATTAATATAAATTTAGTTAGGTAATTAAAAATTTATTTAGATCATTAAAAATTTATTTAGGTCAATAAAAATTTATTTAGGTCAATAAAAATTTATTTAGTTCAGTATAAATGTATTTAGGTCATTTTAAATTTATTTAGATCAATATAAATTTATTTAGGTCAACACAAATTTATTTAGCTTGTCTGCTTGCAAGTCTGTCTTTGTTTGTTCGCTTGGTTGTTTGCTTGTCGGTTTTCAAATTTTTTGTTTGTTTTCTTGCTTGCTTGCAAGATCTTTGCATGTCTGCTTGCTAATCGTTGCTTGCTTGCTTGCTTGAATGTATTTAGGTCAGTGCTACCCTTGTGAGGTCAATAAAGATTTAAGTTGGTCCAAAGAAATTCATGTAGGTCAAATATATTTAGGTCAATTCATGCAGGTCAAATATATTTAGATTAATTCATGTAGGTCAAATATATTTAGGTCAATACAATGTTTATTTAGGTCAGTACGCAATTATTTAGGCCAGTCCTGAAGTTAGCCCAACTTTTGACGCTTGTCATTTTTATTTCGACACCGATGACAACCTCTTCTACAACGCCATCATTATCAGTACCGGCAGTAGCATAATTATTATCATCATCACCATAACCATCATCATCATTATTGTCATCATCAGCATAGACATTATCATCATCATCATCATCACCATCATCATCATCGTCGTCGTCGTCGTCGTCGTCATCATCGTCGTCATCATCATCATCATCATCATCATCATCATCACCATCATCATCATCATCATCATCACCACCACCATGATCATCATCCTCAACATCATGAAATATTGTTGCTTAAGCATCTCATCTTATTTATGTCATCTCAGGGTCGTTCCCAATCATAATCGATTGAAACGGATTGTTCCGCCCCTAAACGTTTCAATTGAAAGTGCACAAATTATTGTTAATAATTATTATTAATTATTAAATCAATCTAAAAAATTTTGTCGGTCAAAATTATTTTAAAATTAAATAAAATAATTTTTAAAGTCAACTTTTTCTAAGTTGTTTTGTCAGAAGGTCGCAAATTGTTTTAAGCAAAAACAATTTTGAAAAACAAAAACACAAATCGAAAGTGTTAAAAAAGCAATGATAACTGAAAAAAAGGATGAAAAATGGAGCAAAAAACGAACAAACATTGTCATAAACGAAAACTAAATTATGCATGTTTTGAGAAAAACTTCAATACAAATAACAATCAAAAAACATCAAAACAAATTTGTTTGCTTTTCTTTCATTAGAAAAAAAATTTAATTTGTTTTAAAAATATTTTTTGCGCTTTATTCAACCGTTCTGCTGTTCACCTGTTCATTAATTTAAATTTTTAACCGTCATAGTCACTTCGATCATCATCATCTTTATAACAAAAACATCCACCACTAATAACAAAAAAAATTACAACCACGATTGCCACCACCCTTACCACTGCCATTACCACCACAACCACAATTACAACCACCATTAACAACAAAATTACATCACCATTGCAACCACCTCCATTATCATCTTCATTGCTACCAGCATTGCCACTATCACTACCATCATTATTACCACTACCACCATCACTACCATCATTATTACTACCACCATTACACCATTATTATCACCACCTTCACCACAACCACCACCAATACCTCTTTTTTTCTACTCCGAATGTTCTCAAAAAAATGACATCGTTTTAAACATTTTCCACTTCATCTTCATCTCCTACGAGGAGAGGCGCCGAGTGTTTACGAATTAATCATCCGGACACCAGTCCCTGAGATCCCTGAGATCGGCAGCGAACTCTTTTCGGCCACTTTGTTCTCCGGCGATGTTGTGGCAGAGGGAATGGAAAACGCAAAACACCACCGACATCGGCAACAACAACAATAACAACATCTGAAAAACAATCAACAACAACACGACAGAACAACAACAACAACCGACAACGACCGCATTACACCCGTCACGGCAACCACTATTTGACGTGAAGCTGAAAGGAAAAAAGAGGGAATGAGGGAGAGAGACAAAAAAAATTACAAACTCTCCAGAACGTTCCGCTGTAAAAAGAAGAAAAAAAAGAAAAAAAAGAAAAAGAAGAAAAAGAAAGAAAAAGAAAAAAAGAAAAAGAAGAGTACATTGACACGTTGGGACAGGATTCTTCATCAATTTACAAATATTTGACAGCTGCAAGATTTTACTCGTTTTCCTTACTGTATTTCTGACTTTCTTTTTCTCCCAGTTTTTTTTTCTTTCTTTTTTCCATCATTTTTTTATGTTTGCATTTTTTTTAATTCTTTTGTTTCTTTTTTATCGACTTTTTGTTGTGTGGTTTTTTTTTCATTTTTATTTATTCACATCCGCGCAGAGTCAAAGCACTTGCAGAGAGAGAGAGAGAGAGAAGAGTTCGAAACAAACGAGGTTTTATGGCGACTATTAACTTCCCATTTACAGTTTTTCTCTAAAAAAAAATTAAAATAAAAAGTTTTTTGGACACTGATTGAAAATAATTTAAAAAAAAAGCTGTTAAATATTTGTTTTTAAATTATTGGTTTCAACACGGAACTATACAAACGTTAAGGGTACCCGCGTGGCTCGGGTTTTTTTCAAGTTTTTTTTTTCTTGTTTATTTGACGATACAACTCAAAATAATGAGCCGATTTTTATTTTTAATGGCCTGGCTCAAAACCTTTTCCCGACTAAAAACTACCTCCGTGCAAACTTTTGTTCAAATTGCTCCAGCGATTTGGATGTGATAGGCGAACACACACACACAAACACACATTGCTTTATCTATATATATATATATACACATATATATATATATATATACACATATATATGATTATTTGTGAGTCTGTCTGCTTGTAAGTTTGTCCTATATATTATATATAAACTCCTCCGAAACGGCCGAACCGATTTTTATGAAATTTGTTGTGTACGTTTGGGAGGTCTGAGGATAGGTACATGTAAAATTTCTTAAAAATCTGTTCAGCCGTTTCGGAGGAGTTTATATATAATATATAGGACTAACTTACAAAAAGACAAACTCACAAATAATCATATATATGTGTATATATATATATACTAGCAGTGCCCGTAGCGGCTTCGCTCGCATGAAATTAGAGAGTTTGAACCGTGCATACATAGTAGAGATCATTTTTTAGGTCTCGGCTCGGCCCGTCGACAAATTAGCCCAGCCCGTTTTAAAAACCCAAACTCCTGGCCCGGCATAGCCCGTCTGAATTAGGCCCGGCCCATTTTTACAGGCCTAGAAGTTCTATATACTTGATGAAAAACTTCGGCCCGTCCCACCTTGACCTCAGGTTTGGCCCGGCCAAACTGAAGACCCTAAAATCACTAAAATATCTATATACTTGGTAAAAAAACCTCGGCCCGTCCCACTTCGATTTAAGGTTTGGCCTGGCCCGTGTGAAGACTCTAAAATAACGGCTTGGCCCGGCCGATGATAAACTGGACTTAGCTACTTTTAACCGGCACAAAACTTCAAAATACTAATTTTTACATTTGTAGCACTTACAGTTTGTGAGTAGCAGTTATTTTGAAATCAAATAACCCTTATTTCCACCACACATTTGAGGTCCTGGAAACCAAATTTTCAAAAAATGCTAAAACACGTATTTCATTAGTTTTTGAGTAGCAGTTACTATAAAAGACAATTAGCCCTATTTTCCACCCCACATTTGAAGTCCTAGAAACCAAATTTTCAAAAAATGCTAAAACACGTATTGCATTATTTTTGGAGTGAAAACTAAATACTAATTTTTACTCCTGTAGCATTAACAGTTTTTGAGTAGTAGCTACTTTAAAAACCAAATAACCCAATTTTCCAACCCACATTTGAGGTCCGGGAAACCGAATTTTCAAAAAATGGGAAAACACGTATCTTTTTAATTTTCAAAATAAATCTATAATTTGGTAATTTCAAAATCTCCTCATTTTTGGTTTTCGAGATATACATTGTTTTAGAAAAAAGTTTGTTTTTCAGTTTTTTCCCCTCAGGAGCAAAATTTTCAAAAATCCTTTCTTAGCGGATGTTTATGCTATAAAAGTAATATAATTTCCAAATTTCACGTTCCTAGGATGAAGCGTTTGAGCTCGGCGTTGATTATCAGTCAGTCAGTCAGTCAGTCAGTCAGTCAGTCAGTCAGTCAGTCAGTCAGTCAGTCAGTCAGTCAGTCAGGACATGTTCTTTTATATATATAGACTAACAGTGCCCCTAGCGGCTTCGCTCGCATAAAATTAGAGAATTTGAACCGTGCATACATAGTAGAGTACTGCACGGATCAATTTTTTAAGTCTCGGCTCCGGCCCGTCGACAACTTGGCCCAGTCCGTTTCAAAAACCGAAACTCGTGGCCCGGCACGGCCCGTCTAATATGGGCCCGGTCCGTTTTTACAGGCCTAGAAGTTCTATATACTTGATGAAAAACTTTGGCCCGTCCCACCTTGACTTCAGGTTTAGCCCGGCCCGTCTGAACACCCTAAAATCACTCAAATGTCTATATACTTAATTAAAAACCTCGGCCCGTCTCACCTTGATTTAAAGTTTGGGCAGGGCCGTATGAAGACCCTAAAATAACGGCTTGGCTTGTCCGTCCGGTGATAAACTGAACTCATCTACTTTTAACCGGCACAAAACCTCAAAGCATTAATTTCCACATCTGTAGCACTTACATTTTTTGAGTAGCAGTTATTTTAAAATCAAATAACCCTTTCTCCACTTCACATTTGAGGTCCTTGAAACCAAATTTTCAAAAAATGGTGAAACACGTATATCATTATTTTTAGAGCAGAAACTAAATACTAATTTTACTTTTGTAGCATTTACAGTTTTTGAGTAGCAGTTACTTTAAAAACCAAGTAACCCTATTTTCCACCCCATATTTGAAGTCCTGAAAACCAAATTTTCAAAAAAAGCTAAAACACGTATTTTATTATTTTTGGAGTAGAAACTAAGTACTAATTTTTACTCCTGTAGCATTCACAGTTTTTGAGTAGCAGCTAATTTAAAAACCAAATAACCCAATTTTCCAACCCACATTTGAGGTCCGGGAAACCGAATTTTCAAAAAATGGTGAAACACGTATCTTTTTATTTTTCAAGAAGAATCCATATACCAAATTTCAAAATCTCTTCATTTTTGGTTTTCGAGATATACATTGTTTTAGAAAAAAGTTTGTTTTCTAGTTTCTTCCCCTCAAGAGCAAAATTTTCAAAATCCTTTCTTAGTGGATGCTCACGCAATCAAAGTAATATAAGTTCCAAATTTCACGTTCCTAGGATGAGGCGTTTGAGCTCGGCGTTGATTATCAGTCAGTCAGTCAGTCAGTCAGTCAGTCAGTCAGTCAGTCAGTCAGTCAGTCAGTCAGTCAGTCAGTCAGTCAGTCAGTCAGTCAGGACATGTTCTTTTATATATATAGATGTGTGTGTACATTTTCCTTTATTCTACCTTAGCAAGCGGGAACAGAGAGCAAGTGTGAACGGAAGAGCAAGCGGGAACGGGAAAACATGCGGGGAAGGATTGATATTGATTTTTTTTTAAATTGTCAAAATTTTGTACATTAAACTTTTAATAAGAAAACCAAATAATTAATTAGGCAACACAACGTTTGCTGGGTCGGCTAATATATAAATATAAATTACAAAGGAAAGAAATATTAGAAACATGTAAGAAGTGTAACCGTTTGTTTGCTTTTGATATTATTTTTATTAAATTTAATACAAAAAAAGAAAGCAATATAATATTTTAAAATATCAATATTTTGTATCAATTCTCTGGCAGAAGTCATAAGCATGGCAGGCGACAATGTATGTAATAGGATTATTGAGCCGTTGAATGTCTCTTTCGAAGTCCGTGAGTCTGCGAAACAAGTTGTAAAAGGTTTCCAGGTGTCTGCTTGTCTGCTTGTTTGTTTGTTTATTTGTTTGCTTGCTTGTCGGTTTTCAAATTTTTTGTTTGTTTGCTTGTTTGCTTGCTTGCTTGCAAGATCTTTGCATGTCTGCTTGCTAATCATTGCTTGCTTGATTGATTGCCTGCTTCCATATCGTTGTACGTAGGATTGTTTGTTTACATGTGTGTGTGCTTGTTTGCTTGCAAATCCTTGTTTGTTTGTTTGTTTGTCTGTTTGCTTGCGAGTCTCTGTTTATATGTACACATCCCAAAGAAACGCATACAATCATCAACAGCTTGACTGCTTGCACAAACAACGTTACACACAAATACGCAATTACACACGCACGGACACCCATTAAAACTCGTACATTCCGCGCCCAGAACTCTTACAGACTAATTTTCCAGGATAGCACACACACACACGCACACACAATACACACACATACTTGGCAGTTTTTTTTTTATGCACTTAATGTTTAAAAAACGTAAAAAAAAGAAGAAAAGCATCTGAAAAGTGCGCAGAAAAGCATCTAGAAAAGTCTTTAAAGTTAAAGAAGAACTTTTAAAGAGTGGAAATCTCTCCAGTGTAAGTGATACCCAGTTGCACTCCAGTTCAACAACATTTACCTATTTAGCACTGTTACAAAGAGAAGAAAGCATCTTATTTGCATCTACGTCTGTCTCTCTCTCTCTCTCTCTCTTTCTCTTTCTCTTTCTATCTTTCTTTCTCTCTCTCTCTCTCTCTCTCTCTTTCTCTTTCTATCTTTTTTTCTCTCTCTCTCTCTCTCTCTTTCTCTTTCTTTCTTTCTCTCTCTCTCTCATTCCATTCCTCCTTCTCTTTCTTTTCCTTTTTCTTTCTTTCTCTCTCTTTTTTTCCTTTTCCTTTTATCTTTCTTTCTTTCTCTTCTCTATATTTCTGTTTTCTTTCATTCTCTTTCCATTGTGTTCTTATTTTTTATCTGCCACTCTCTTTTTTTACTATCCGAGGCATATCTCGCTTTTCTTAGAATCGTCAATAAATGACAGACAATAAAATAGTCCCTTTTTAACAACAAAAACTGCAATAACAATATTATTATTATTATTATTATTATTATTATTATTATTATTATTATTATTAATATTATTATTATGATTATTTTTATTATTATTATTATTATTATTATTATTATTATTATTATTATTATTATTATTATTATTATTATTATTATTATTATTATTATTATTATTATTATTATTATTATTATTATTATTATTATTATTATTATTATTATTATTATTATTATTATTATTATTATTATTATTATTATTATTTGTAGTAGTAGTAGTAGTAGTAGTAGTAGTAGTAGTAGTAGTAGTAGTAGTAGTAGTAATATTTATAATTGCATCTACATTATTTTACTCAGTATCCCCACAAAGCTACTTGCAACCAGCAAAATTATTATTATAATACTTATTTGATTTTCATTAACGTTAAGTGATATATGCCCGTGTTTAATTTTTCGAACACAACAAAAAATTTGTAATAAACAAATACTATTAATTTTAATTTGACGATAATATAGCAAATCTATCCGTATGTTTGCTCGTCTATTTATCCATCCATCCATCCATCCATCCATACGTCCGTCGGTATGTCCGTCCATCCATCCATCCATCAATTAATCCATCCATTCATCCATCCTTCCATCCATCCATCCATCCATCCATACATACATCCGTCCGTCCGTATGTCCGTCCGTCTTTCCGTCCATCCATCCATCCATCCACCCATCCATCCATCCATACATCCATCCATCCTTTGAATCTTTCTTCCATTCGTCAGGCCCATACATACTCACGTGATATGGATGTTCCCTCCACCGACATACAAATCCAAACACAACAAAATACACTTTCATAACCACACGGACGCATAAACACACCGACAAGACTAACACACCATTATCATCATCATCACCATCATTGTCATCGTCATTGTTATCATCGTCATCATCAACAACACCACGTAACGCTCACGCACAAACCTAAGCACAGACAGGCAAGCAGAAGCACCGATACAAGCGCACCGACGCGAGAGGACACGCCTTCCTGGAAATTATTGGAAAGTGGTGGTGCGTGTATGATTTTGACAATTTTATATCCAGGTCGTAAAAACCCGAGGCAACCCAGCATTGGTGGTTTCAATTACAACGTCCGCTCCTATCTTCTCCCCTCATAACCTACCCCTCATGACCTACCCCTTGTGACCTACCTCCTCATGACCTACCTCTATATGACCTACCCTTCATATCTTACCCCTCATGACCTACACCTCATAACCTACCCCTAAATGACCTACCCTCTATAACCTACCCCTAAATGACCTGCCTCTCATGACCTACCTCCTATGACCTACCCCTCATGACCTACCCCCTATAACCTACCCCTAAATGACCTACCCCTACATGACCTACCCCTAAATGACCTACTCCTACATGACCTACCCCTACATGACCTACTCCTACATGACCTACCCCTAAATTACCTACCCCTACATAACCTACCCCTATATGAGCTACCCCTACATGACCTACTCCTACATGACCTACCCCTATATGACCTACCCCTACATAACCTACCCCTATATGACCTACCCCTACATGACCTACTCCTACATGACCTACCCCTATATGACCTACTCCTACATGACCTACCCCTACATAACCTACCCCTATATGACCTACCCCTACATGACCTACTCCTACATGACCTACCCCTATATGACCTACTCCTACATGACCTACCCCTACATAACCTACCCCTATATGACCTACCCCTACATGAACTACTCCTACATGACCTACCCCTATATGACCTACTCCTACATGACCTACCCCTACATGACCTACTCCTACATGACCTACCCCTATATGACCTACTCCTACATGACCTACCCCTATATGACCTACTCCTACATGACCTACCCCTACATGACCTACCCCTACATGACCTAACCCTACTCACACCTTCAATACCGCCACATCCATTCCGACCACACCACTTCTCCACCAAACGTTCATTTTCTTCTGTTTTTTTTCTCTTTCTTTCATCTCAGGTACGTCTGTCTTTCTTCTTTTTCTTTTTTTTTTGCATTTAACTTTTTTTTAGTTTTTGTTCAATTATCTCCTTTTTTAACACTTTTTTATCACTCTTCTTCTAGCTTTTATTCAATTCTTCTTTGTGTTTTCTCTTTTCTTTTCCTGTCTTAAACACTTTATTTTTATGTTTTTCTTAGTTTTATTTTTTCTACTTTTACATTTTTCTTACTCCCGTTTTTTTCTAATCGCTGTTTGTATTTGTCTAAATTTCTTTCTATATTTACACTTGTCTTTACATTTCTATTGTTCTACTCTCTCTCCCTCTCTCTCTCTCTCTTTCTCTCTCTCTCTCTCTCTCACTCTCTCTCTCTTTTTCTCATTTACTATTTTTATATGTATTTCTACGAATCTCTAATTGTATGTTTTCTTTTTTTTCTTCTTTTATTTTGTTTCTTACTGACCGCGTGTGACGTCATTTCATAAAAACTCGTCACGTTTGCCAACCTTCAATATAACTTCGTTATTTTTCTCTCTCTTTCTTCATGTCTCTCTCCCTTCATGTCTCTCTCTCTTCATGTCTCTCTCCTTTTGTCTGTTTGTCTGTTCGTTAGTCTGGCTGTGTTCGTTTTATTCATTTCTTTTCCAAAGTTTGTTTTTTCCAGTTTTGCATTTTTTTTCAAATATTTCATCATTTTTATATTATTTTTAAACTTATTAATTCTTCTGTTATTATTTTTTCATTCCTAAAAAAACTAACCCATAAAAACAAAGTTTTTATTATAAATCCTTTATATACGATCCTAAATTTTTATTTTATTTGAATTTTTGTTCTCTGCCTATTTTTCATCATCTTCATCACTTACCTTAGTGAAACTGGACTGCTAAAATGACGAAATTATTGATGTTGTATGTAAAATGCTTTGAAGATGCGAGAAAAGTTTCACCGGGCAAACAACAACAAACAATTTTCCGGTACTAATTCCTTTTACAGCCCAGAGTCAAATTCAAAAATTAATAAAAATCCGTTAAAATTTGGTGTTTTTTGAAAAACTTAATTATACAATATCCGATCAAACTGAAATTTTGATAGATTCAATTGTCTCGCAGTCCAAGTCGATGTGCCAAATTTCAGCTCGATCGGATAACGGGAAGTGAGTTAATTTTGAGACTCAAAGTTTGTGACCGACAGACAGACGGGAAGACAATCGAAAATAATATAAAGGATTTAAAAAACAGTTTTTTTTTTTTGGTGATCATTTGTCGACTTTTGATGTAACGTTAATAACTTTATATGCATTTTCCATCTGCCCGACTGCCTATTTTTTTACTATAATAATTCGTTACGAATTCTCAAACACGACGACCATTTCCGAACCTATGTGACCTTTTACACCTATGTGACCTTTCAGAGCTATGTGACCTTTCAGAGCTATGTGACCTTTCACACCTAGCAGCTGATCTAGCCTCCCCCCACATCCCCCAACCCCACCCCGGCAGACTCCTCCGAACAAAAGCAATATTCTTCTGCTCCATATATAATTGAAGACCGCGATGGCATACGGCACCAGTTCGGGGTCGCACGAGGGCATAACCAGGGGGCACGTTGAGAGGCGAAAGTGTTTTGATAACTCTGGGGGGGGATTCTGGTTCGTGATGTATCGAGAGAAAAATTTGAAAATAAAAATCTGAAGTAATAAATTAAATTTTATTTAAAAATTATAGATTTGAAATAATTAAAAAATTTAATGAGTTTGAAACATAAAATGATCCATTATAAATAAAACTATAATCATATTTTTGTGAATTTTTGAATGATGAAAAGATACGGAAAACTGCTTGAGTGTTTCAAATTTAAATGCAAAATTGCGCTTGAAATGATTGCGTCAACGAGAAATTAAATAAAAACTAAAAGAGTTAAAAAATAAAGAGAGAGAAAGAGATAAGAGAGGGGTCCATGAGGGGGGTCAAAAGGCTGATGATACGTGAAGGAATTTTTATGGCTCAGCTGACCAGTGGCCGACAGGACGTGGGGGGTGGAGATGGGGGTGGTGGCTGCCTTCGCACGTCTTTTACACGTGTAGGTTCGATTTTAATGCTCCCAATTTCTCCCTGGCGGCCCCCTATTAAAAAGAGATGGACCGCTCTAATATTGATTGAAGCCGTTCCATCATCGGATTCGTCTATTCTTGTAAACATTTATTTTAGCTATCACTGTCCTCCATCGTTATCATCACCACCACAAATTTCATCATCACCATCATCACCGTCATCATCATCATCATCATCGTCATCATCATCATCATCATCATCATCATTATCATCACTTTAGTCACCAAACACTACCGTTGCTGTTCTTTGTCTTATTTATCATAAAAACTACTATCATCATTATCATCATCATCATCATCATCATCATCATCATCATCATCATCATCATCATCATCATCATCATCATCATCATCATCATCATCATCATCATCATCATCATCATCATCATCATCATCATCATCATCATCATCATCATCATCATCATCATCATCATCATCATCATCATCATCATCATCATCATCATCATCATCATCATCATCATCATCATGACCAACATTATCATACATTTGCCATCTTTATGTCATCCCTTAACCAACAACGGTCATCGTAACATCTGCATAAATTACCTAGATCCGATACTTCGGTTGTTTTGATAGGCCAGCGCATTATATGTGAAGCAAATTTTTGCAGCTAAGTGAAAACCGAATAACATTTTTTTTTCTTTGAATTTCTAAACAAATAATAAATTTTAAAATGAAAATCGAAACATGAAAAATCTCTTTTGAGAGAGAGAGAGAAATGAAAGGAAATTACTGAGATAAAAATCTTTCATCGAAGGATTCGAACCTCGCTTCTTCGTCTCTCGGCTCGCTGCGTCGACCAATTGAGAAAGAAAAGACAGGAAGTGGCGTCTAATCAATAACAAAAGATATTAAATTCAAAAAAGATGACAAATAAAAACAAAAATCATCTGATATTTTTACCGCGTCGACGTAGAAAGGCCTTTTGATTGGCCTGAGAAAGTTTTGAACCGGATCGATGATGCATCACGGGGTCAAGAAAGGATTTTTCGACCTCTGACCTCTGTGTCGGTGGCCGCCGAGAGGCAAGGAACGACAAAGAAATCCGTATTGATTGGTCTGCGTATGGCAGAAAACATCGTATTGCTGGTTGATTGGTTGGTTGGTTGGTTGGTTGGTTGGTTGGTTGGTTGGTTGGTTGGTTGGTTGGTTGGTTGGTTGGTTGGTTGGTTGGTTGGTTGGTTGGTTGGTTGGTTGGTTGGTTGGTTGGTTGGTTGGTTGGTTGGTTGGTTGGTTGGTTGGTTGGTTGGTTGGTTGGTTGGTTGGTTGGTTGGTTGGTTGGTTGGTTGGTTGGTTGGTTGGTTGGTTGGTTGGTTGGTTGGTTGGTTGGTTGGTTGGTTGGTTGGTTGGTTGGTTGGTTGGTTGGTTGGTTGGTTGGTTGGTTGGTTGGTTGGTTGGTTGGTTGGTTGGTTGGTTGGTTGGTTGGTTGGTTGGTTGGTTGGTTGGTTGGTTGGTTGGTTGGTTGGTTGGTGGGTTGGTTGGTCGGTCGGTCGGTTGTAACAGAAAAACAATCACCGTATGTGAGTAAAAAATGAGCATGAAAATAACAATTATTTCATTTTCTCTGTTCTGACACGTTAGACCATCAGTCAAAAACGTCTGACAATTCAATAAAAACGCGAAAATAAACAAAAAACTTTTTCTTCAAAAAAATTAAAAACAAAAATTAAACACGAAAACCGAAAAAAAACACAAAAAATTATCTACCCTCACGTGACCTTTCAACGGAATTTTTATTTTTCTCCAGTGCAAAGTTCACCTAGCTTTTCCCAACATACATCCTGTTGTCTTTCTCTCTGGAGCCACTCGCTGGAGCCACTCGCTGGAGCCATTCGGCTAAATCAGTCGCACCAAGCATTGTTGGTTAACAGCTGGAAAATAGCGAATTTTTTGTGGAATATTATTGTGTGTTGATTTGTTTTCAACGTATTTTTTTTTCAAAAATATTATCTAATTAATTTTTTTTTTTAATATTTTCAAACTTTAAATTCGCTTCCGACTTTCGATAATCTGTTTTGTCTGTTTGTTTTGATTTTAATTTAGTTTTGTAAAAAAAAAATTTTTTATTTCTTTAATTGAATCGCTCGAGCGTGCAAAAGCTCACGCGCACGTTTCGGTGAAAGACGCAGTCACATACTCACAGACACAAACTGCACGCACATACATACAAACATACACACACGAACTCACAGACACAAACTGCACGCACACATACATACATACATACATACAAACATACATACAAGCACACAAACACATCTTTGTTAACAAAAAAAAATATAAGAAAACATCGTGAACCCCAGCTCACACATATTCCCATGTACACACGTACGATAAATACACATGCAAATACCAATGCATACAAATACAAACAAACGCATACAAAATAACAAATAACTAAAACACATACGCTTATACATTAAAACATATATTTGAGTATAACACCGACTAATACACACAGACATACCTACATTCAGCTACGTTTGTTTATACGCATACAGTCACACAGCCACGTACTCACACAGTTACACGCATACAATCAGTCACATGACCACATACAAACAGGAATACACGCATACAAACAGTCACACAGCGACATACAAACGCAGATACATGCATGCAAGCAATCACACAGCCACACACACACATACACAAATACATGCACACACACAAACAAACAAAAACGGATACATGCATGCAAACAATCACACAGCCACATACAAACACGGATACACGCACGCAAACAAG
>OZ022238.1:51910733-51996752 GCA_963978895.1 Erpobdella octoculata
AAATAGACATATTAGAATCGTTTCAGTTTTTCTCCGTCTTTTGAGCTCTTTCCAGTAAAACCAACAAAACTAAGTCCATTACTAAATCGTTAAAATCACCGCGGTCACCCCATCCGTACGGCCACCCGGTCTACACTGCCTATCTATCAACTCCGTCTACCCCTCGTTCCAGCCATTCATAAAAATAAAGGTTAATATAAAGGTCAAGGTAGAGAAGGTCGTACCACTAGGGCGCCACTTCGTCAAATACACCACAGCAGCGCCGGGAACGGCTCGTGCATATAGGGATCGCACAGTTTTACCCGCACGTGTATCCCTCATTCAATTATTCACTCTCCCCCCTCCCCCCTTTCATTCATTTGACCTCCCCATCAACCCACACATATATCAGCCTACTTATCCACCCGTTCGTTAGTTCACACGTCCCTCCATCCGTCTGTACATCGGCACTTTCGTGGATACATCAATCATAATAACCTCCGTGATGAGTACTATTTGTGTATTTTGTCTTGTAAAGCACACATACACTCATCTCTCTTTCTCTCTCTCTTTCTCTTTCTCTCTCTCTCTCTCTCTCTTCTCTTTCTCTCTCTCTCTCTCTCTCTCTCTCTCTTTCTCTCTCTCTTTCTCCCTCCCTCTTTTCTATCTCTCTTTCTATTTCTTCTCTTCGTATTTCTTACAAACTGTTTCAGCTATATATTATTTTCAATTTTACCCTATTTACTTTATTGTTCTCTCTTCTTTTTTTTTCTTTCCATCTTTTTATTTCTTTTTTCTCTTCCTCTTTTATCAATGCTCTTCTCTTTTTTCCATAACGAAATATTTCCATATTTTTCGGGTTTTTTTTCTCTTTTCCTTTCATCTATTTTTTTTTCTCTCCAAAGCAACAACTTTTTGAGTGCTTTCTTCAACCTGGAATGTGGATCAGCACCGCGCATCCCGTGACTGGAAAGAGTGAGAACTTCAGCCGAGGTGCCCTGGCGGGTAGAAATGAGGGAGGGGTGGTAGGGCTTGCAAGGGGGGCTCGTGCGAGAAGATTTGCTCTTGAACAAAAGGTACAAAGTAAGAATAAATTGCTGCCATCTATCAGACTGCACGGACTGCTTTTCTTTATAAATTGCCCCAGCTTATTCCTTCCTTGTGTGGTTTATTTCTCTCCTGGCCCACGCGCGGGAGTCCCTGGCCGTATATTAGCCCTTTAAGGGGGTTGAGATGGGGCGAGGAAGGTGGAGGTGGTGGGGATGATGCCCGCGTGGTCTGTGTATGTGTATGTGTGTATGTATATATGTATGTATGTATGTATGTATGTATGTATGTATGTATGTATGTATGTATGTATGTATGTGTGTGTGTGTGTGTGTCTGTGTGTGTGTGTGTATGTATGTATGTATGTATGTATGTATGTATGTATGTATGTATGTATGTATGTATGTATGTATGTATGTATGTATGTATGTATGTATGTATGTATGTATGTATGTATGTATGTATGTATGTATGTATGTATGTATGTATGTATGTATGTATGTATGTATGTATGTATGTATGTATGTATGTATGTATGTATGTATGTATGTATGTATGTATGTATGTATGTATGTATGTATGTATGTATGTATGTATGTATGTATGTATGTATGTATGTATGTATGTATGTATGTATGTATGTATGTATGTATGTATGTATGTATGTATGTATGTATGTATTTATGTATGTATTTATGTATGAGTCCGTGTATTCTGAAACCAGCTATTTGCTAATTGACTTATGTTAAGCGAATGAGTTATAGTTACATAGATTTTAGAAGCATCGTTTGGAGAAATTAGGTAAAATATTTAGATATATATGAGTTTCTATTTGTATTCAAAATGTATGTATGTGTTTATACAATTTATTTATGTATATTCCAAGTGTGTGTGTGTGTGTACAAATATGCATTTGTATGCATTTGTATGCATGTATGTGTGTGTAATTTCTATTCATGGATATTCCAGGTGTGTGTGTGTGTTTCCGTGCACGAGTGTGTGTATGTGTGTGCGTGTGTTTGTTTGTATGTGTAGATGTGCACGGTTCACGTATTTGTTCAGTTTAATACACGCGTTAAGTACGAATTTTTATGCGATTACATAAATATGACGATGACGTCATTTGCTCGTTCGTTAGGCAGATTATTACACGTGGTTACATCGCATCTGTTCCGTTCTCCGGTCGAGAGGTTTCCGAATCATCATCATCATCAACAACACCATCATCATCATCAACACCATCATCATCATCGTCGTCGTCAACATCATCGTCATAATCGTAGTCATCATCATCATCATCATCGACATCATCATCATCGTCATCATCATCATCGTCATCATCATCATCATCACCACCACCCCATCATCATCATCATCATTATCATCCTCTCCATCATCATCATCATCGTCCTACTTCTAATCATAACCATAATCATATCGAGGAATCGCAAACCAAAGAGAATCACGTCATATCAAAATGAAAGCATTTGTCATTTCACGTTCTACTCTCATGAAAACATAAAACAACAACACAGCAGCAGCAGCAAAACACGGATGAGATTTAGATTCGGATCGGTTTTTGAATTTAAATCGATTGATCAACTCAAATATCCGGTTGGAGAGAGAAAAAACGACGAGCGTATCCGATCCGATTGAATAAGATTCTTATCAAACGAACGAATCGTAACCGACGTCAATTATTTTTAGACCGGGGGGTTTTTCCCAATTACTCAAATTCAAATCCTGCTCCTTTTTTTCGCATCGCTCCAAACGATATAGCAGCGTGATTATTTAAATTTATAGCTATAAATAAATCCGCCCGTTATAACTGATGTTCTGTAGTGTGTTTCATTTATTCGACTGAAAAACTAAGTTAAATTAAATCATTTAATCATTTGAAAGTTTGATTGCTTGAAAATTAGTTTCGATTTTAAAGTTGTATTTCACATTGATTATAAAGATTATGATACTATCTTTGTGACAGTTTCAATGACGATAATGATGATGACAACGATGCTGATGATGACGATGACGTTGACGGTGATAATAATGATGACAAACGATGGCACAAGATATTAAAAACCTTAAAAACATGAAATTTTACCATCAAAATCAACTTCTTCTTTAGTTAAAGAATTATAACTTGCCTAAATCGCTGCATCTTTTTTTATCATTTTCATCATCAACTCGTACTTATTCATTCACATCAGCGGCCAGCCAAGGACATTATCGACTCTGACAGCATCGGTTCTGAACCAGTGGTTTCGATTTCGAAAACTGGGAAATTTCCAGACATTTGAACGTCACAGCACGGCCTGCTCAGACAATGAGGACGACGACTACGACGATGATGACGATGACGATGACGATGACGATGACGATGACGATAACGATGACGATGACGATGACGATGTATATAAGCTACAACATTATAAACAACACTTGTTTAATCATATACGAGCAATGAGAAAAGACAGATTTAATATATAGCTATTTAAAGATGACAAGAAAAAAAATAAAGAAAATTTAGTTTTGTCGATAAAAATTTGTAAACTGCAAAATTCATATCAATTTTCTTTCGGCCGCAGAATGACTTTCAATACTTTTAAATGAAAACTTGACAATTTAAAAGATAAAAAGATCCAGCATGCGCCAACGTTGCGCCAACATGAGCCAAAATGAGCCAACATGAGCCAACGTGCGCCAACATGAGCCAAAATGAGCCAACATGAGCCAAAATGAGCCAACGCGCGCCAACATGAGCCAAAATGAGCCAACATGAGCCAACGTGCGGCAACATGAGCCAAAATGAGCCAACATGAGCCAAAATGAGCCAACGCGCGCCAACATGATCCAAAATGAGCCAACATGAGCCAACGTGCGCCAAAATGCGCCAATGCGTCAATGTGCGCCAACATGCGCCTGCGATTTTATTTTTATGAGACCTCTTTATAAAAAAAGTAAAATAGCAGAAAATAGAAGAAAACCTGTAAAAAAAAAAGAAAAAAAGTTTGTGTCTTACATTGACGGGTGGGAGACCAGGGTTGCTTTTGCAAAATTAAAAAAAAGCTGAAAAACGCGATGAGGGTAAATGAAAATGCATAAAGAAAAGTTTTTTCTTTAAAATATGCGGAGACATTTACTGTGGGGCCTGTAAGGGATTTGTCGAGCAGAGGATGTGATTGGTTAAAGAACTGTGGGTGGAGGGATGTAGGGGGTGTCCTGTTTGTGGAATCTGTGCGTGGGGGAACAAGGGAAGAGAGAGAGGGGTGGAAAGCAGGTGTGCAGGGGAAAGAGAGAAAAACAAACAGACAGACTGAGAATTAATTATTATTAATAAATGAAATAATTGAGAAGAAAATAATCGTTTCTGGAAGCGATTATCAACTTTTAAGAGAAGGGAAAGAGAAAAAAAGAAGAGAGAGAGAGAGAGAGAGAGAGAGAGAGAGAGAGAGAGAGAAGAGAGAGAGAGAGAGAGGAGAGAGAGAGAGAGAGAGAGAGAGGAGAGAGAGAGAGAGAGAGAGAGAGGGAGAGACAACAGAGAAAAAGAGCCAACAAGGTTGAAAGGTTGAAAAAATAAACTAGCCTCAATAATTAATCCAAGATAATTTATGAAAATAAATGACTTCGATAAATACAAATTAGTGTTTTAGTTTTAGTTATTTTTAAAGATTTTTGTTACCTTTTTAAGACATTTATCAACCGTTCCGTTCCATCCATACATCTATGCACCAATTCGTTTAAACACTCAGACATCAACCGGAGTAACATGATCAGTTGTTCATCCATCCATTCTTACTCACGGCATGGACACACCAAGGACCTTACTGGAAGAGACTCGAGGATCTTTCCCGAAAAGACACAGGAATATCGACGGGAGAGACTTTCAGTAGTCCGCCAGAGGCATCCACCACAAACACACAACGATCTTTCCCAAAGGAAGCCGAAATATTTCTCCTGGGTGGAACCGAGGGTGGAACACACGCTCGGGAGAGAACAGGGATGAAGATGGGGGGGTGATGTGATGAAGACGGGGGGGTGATGTGATGAGGGAAAGGGGGATGAGCAAGAAAGGAAGAGGTTGGATTATGAGCGCAATAGATTAATTGATTGCCTCGTTTTAATTGCACCGGGATATACCGGAGATATCCGGTCGGGCGTGCGCCTGAATGCGAAGAGGAGATGGAGAGTGATGTACCCGTCATTCGCTTGCGTGTGTGTGTGTGTGTGTGTGTGTGTGTGTGCTCGTTTGTGTCGACAGATGGCAGATCTCTTTCTTTCTTCTTTCTCTCTCTCTCTCTCTCTCTCTCTCTCTCTTTCTCTCTATCTCTTTCTCTTTTTTTTCTCTCTTTATCTCTCTCTCTCTCTCTCTCTCTTTCTTTCTCTTTCTCTTTCTCATTCTCTTTTCTCTTTTCTCTTTCTCTCTCTCCCTCTTTCTCTCTCTCTCTCCCTCTTTCTCTCTTTTTCTCTTTCCCTCTTTCTCTCTTTTTCTCTTTCCCTCTTTCCCTATCTCTTTTGCATTTTTCTTTATATTTTTTCTCTCTTTATCTCTATTTATTTTGCTTTTTCCTTATATTTCTCTTTCTCTCTTTCTCTCACTCTCTCTCTCTCTTTTTCTTTCCTTATATTTTTCTCTCTTTTTTTCTCTTTTTCTCTCTCTTTCTATTTCTTATATTCTATACTTGCTTCCTTATCTATCTCCCCCCCCCCATCCTACTTTCAGTTTATCTCATTCCATGGAATATGAAACTCTCACAACACACGTACAAGCACAACACACGTACAAGCACAAAAACACGTACAAGCACAACAGCACGTGCATAAGAAACGCCCGCGTGTTTACATTTATATAGCGCCCGATAAAATTAATGGTAAAGTTGTCTTCCTGTCGCTATTCGATGCAGCAAATTGATAAGGTGTGACACGGTCGTGTATGGTCCCGCATTTTTTTTCGTAACGTAACCAATATAACATTTTTTTGCTTTTTTATTTAAAAAAATTGTTTTTCACATTAAGATTTATTAATATTTATTTTTGTTTCAGTTTTTTATTTAAACATTAAAGGTGATTATAGAAATATTGCAAGAACTCTTTCTTATGTCCACTAAAAAATCTACCAGCTAACTTGCTCGTTTCGTCCATTTAAAAAATATTTATACCTTTCTGCAGTTTTATTTATTTTTATTTATTTTTATTTTTACAAATAATTTTGTTAATATATCAGTAAGAATTTGGTAATTTAATCAATAAGATCCTGTTGTAATCTTAGATTAAGAGCGACCGTTCTGTAGCCGATGAAGTTCTCTGTATTCTTCTCTTATTTTTCTTCTTCTTCTTTTTTTTCTTTTTTTTTCTTCTTTTTCTTTTTCTTCTTCTCCTTTTTCTTCTTCTCCTTTTTCTTCTTCTTCTTTTTCTTCTTCTTCTTCTTCTTCTTCTCCTTCTTCTTCTTCTTCTTCTTCTTCTCCTTCTTCTTCTTCTTCTTCTCCTTCTTCTTCTTCTTCTTCTTCTTCTTCTTCTCCTTCTTCTTCTTCTTCTTCTTCTTCTCCTTCTTCTTCTTCTTCTTCTTCTTCTTCTTCTCCTTCTTCTTCTTCTTCTTCTTCTTCTCCTTCTTCTTCTTCTTCTTCTTCTTCTTCTTCTTCTTCTTCTTCTTCTTCTTCTTCTTCTTCTTCTTCTTCTTCTTCTTCTTCTTCTTCTCCTTTTCCCCCTCCCTCTTCTTACCACCCCCCACGCCCTCGCACGCCACTCCACGACAAAAAGACACGCCCTGACATTCCGCTAAACCGGTCATTTGACTGATTAGAAGAACTTATTTCCAAGAACTCAGACAGCAAACATCGTCCGAGAAGCAAATCTATAAAAATTTCAACCAAACTCAATCGCGTAGCCTGCAATTTGTAGTGCAGCTAAACAGCTTCTTATAAAATGAATAATTAATTAGGTCTCCTTGATCGTTATCATAACCTTTCTCTTTAGTTTCGTTTTCCATCGTTCGTCATATTTTCCCAGCTGGGTGGGGGTTGCGGGGGGGGGTAAAGACGTAACGCCATTAGAAACAAGTAAATTAAAATCGAATTTTTAAAACCCAATGCTTTTATATGTAACTAGCAGTGCCCGTAGCGGCTTCGCTCGCATGAAATTAGAGAATTTGAACCGTGCATACATAGTAGAGTACTGCACGGATCAATTTTTTAGGTCTCGGCTCGGCCCGTCGACAACTTGGCCCAGCCCGTTTCAAAAACCGAATATCCTGGCCCGGCACAGCCCGTTTAATATGGGCCCGGCCCGTTTTAACAGGCCTAGAAGTTCTATATACTTGATGAAAAACTTCGGCCCGTCCCACCTTGACTTCAGGTTTAGCCCGGCCCGTCTGAACACCCTAAAATCACTAAAATGTTTATATACTTGGTTAAAAATCTCGGCCCGTCCCACCTTGATTTAAGGTTTAGGCAGGGCCTTATGAAAACCCTAAAATAACGGCTTGGCCCGTCCGTCCGGTGATAAACTGAACTCATCTACTTTTGACCGGCACAAAACCTCAAAATACCAATTTTCAAATTTGTAGCACTTACAGTTTTTGAGTAGCAGTTATTTTAAAATAAAATAGCCCTTTTTCCACTTCACATTTGAGGTCCTGGAAACCAAATTTTCAAAAAATGGTGAAACACGTATATCATTATTTTTAGAGTAGAAACTAAATACTAATTTTACTTTTGTAGCATTTACAGTTTTTGAGTAGCAGTTACTTTAAAGACCAAATAATCCTATTTTCCACCCCATATTTGAAGTCCTGGAAACCAAATTTTCAAAAAATGGTAAAACACGTATATCATTATTTCTGGAGTAGAAACCAAATACTAATTTTTACTCCAGCAGCATCTACAGTTTTCGAGTAGCAGTTACATTAAAAACCAAATAACATTATTTTCCATCCCACATTTGAGGTCCTGGAAACCAAATTTTAAAAAAATGGTAAAACACGTATATCTTTATTTTTAGAATAGAAACTAAATACTAATTTTTACATCTGTGGTATTTACAGTTTTTGAGTAGCAGTTAGTTTGAAAAACAAATAACCCTATTTTCCACCCCACATTTGAAGTCCTGGAAACCAAATTTTCAGAAAATGCTAAAACACCTATTTCATTATTTTGGGAGTAGAAACAAAATACTAATTTTTACTCCTGTAGCATTCACCGTTTTTGAGTAGCAGCTACTTTAAAAACCAAATAACCCAATTTTCCAACCAACATTTGAGGTCCGGGAAACCAAATGTTCAAAAAATGGTGAAACACGTATCTTTTTATTTTTTAAGGAAAATCCATATACCAAATTTCAAAATTTCCTCATTTTTGGTTTTCGAGATATACATTGATTTAAAAAAAAGTTTGTTTTCCAGTTTTTTCCCCTCAGGAGCAAAATTTTCAAAAATCCTTTTTTAGCGGATGTTTACGCTATAAAAATAATATAAGTTCCAAATTTCACGTTCCTAGGATGAGGCGTTTGAGCTCGGCGTTGATTATCAGTCAGTCATCAGTCAGTCAGTCAGTCAGTCAGTCAGTCAGTCAGTCAGGACATGTTCTTTTATATATATAGATTAAAACACAAATTTTGCAATCAATTTTTTCTTCCGTAATAATTGCAAGCCAGTCCCAAGCCTGGAGAAAGGAGGAGGGAAAAGTTAAAAAGATCAAATTATGATCCACGACAGGAAGTACTCAAGTGCTTCCTACATACAGCCCTTAGAGTCTTAAAACACCTGGTGTAAAGGACTATAAACTATTATAAAAAAAAAAAAAAAAAAAAAAAAACTAATAATTGAATATTGCATTGTCTTCTATTTTGAGCATGTATGCAAAATTTGAAAAAAATCTATTGTCAGGAAGTGACTCAAAAATTGATTGCAAGATTTGAAACAGACAGACAGAGAAACAAACAGAGACGACGAGTTAATAAAAGCATTGGTAAAAACAAGCTTTTTTTCTTACCGAATCAAAATTCCAGCGAAGAAAAACAATTTAAATACTCGTCATATGTCACGATGTCACGATGTCACAATGTCACAACGTTTCGGAAGAAAACCGAAATTCAACTTCTGATTCTTTGCTCTCTCTCTCTCTCTCTCTCTCTCTCTCTCTCTCTCTCTCTCTCTCTCTCTCTCTCTTTCTCTCTCTCTCTGTCTGTCTTTCTCTCTTTCTCTTTCTTTGTCTCTTTATATCTCAGGCTTTTTTCTTCTCTTTCTATACCCTAAACTTGTCATTACCCCCCCCCCCTCCATATTCTGAGACTTCATCAGCTTCAAGAAATAGTTCTATTTGATTCCATTGCATCATTCAGTGACCCATCCACAGTTCTTGATGCTCAATGATGATGGACATAAGTGATGGTCTTGGACTCCTTTATAGTTGTTATTATTATTATTATATATTATATAGGAGTCCATGATTTCAGTTATACTTTAAGCAGAGTTTGACATTTGTTCGCTCGTACGCGTTTTCCGTCCCCCCCCCCACACTTGAATAATGCCAAAAAAATATACAACAACGCAAATAAGAAAGTGAGATTTTTTTGTCTTAAAAAATCCGTCATAACAAAAAGTACATCCAGCGAACCGCTCAAGCGTTTTCCATCAAAAACGCCGCCGACAATTCGAGACAATTCGAACGGTCGCCGTTGTCGCAGGGAAGTATCGATTCCACTCTGTCAACCGACCGAATCCCGAATACTACTCGAAGTTTTCCTCTTCGACAAGACATGGAGAGGTGTAATCTGGAATTCTCAGCGGAGGCACTTGAACAGCATCCAGGAGAACCATCGGCGCGAATAGACAATCTCGTATACAGCTTCTTCTGACCGTGACATTCTGCAATTTATTCACAAGACCGGACAATACATCTTGAACGTTGTAATGGAAAAAAAAAACAAATTTGGAGCTGCAAACGAAAATATATCTAATGTTTTTTTTTTATTTGTTTTAATTACATCAGAAATTTGTAAGTTATATTTTTTTCGCTGAATTGTCGATAATTAAAGCACTGCAAATTCTTACAATCGTATAAATAAATTAGAAAATTAATTTTTTACGAGTGGATTATAATTTTTTTTTAGAAATTATTATTAAGCGAAGCATTTCTCTGATTTTCATGCTCACTTAACCAATCAATAAATAAGTCAAATAATCAATCAGAAAAATTTCTAGAGATAGACAGACAGACAGAGAGGCAAACAAACATACAGGCAGGCAGGCAGGCAGATAGACAGATAAACAGATACGATGACGATTACCACTTCTATCACTCACTATTACATTCGGTCACGGTCTGAAATACTCTTTTCCCTTCAGTAAGTTCATGGCCGAACGCTCTTGTACGCACCGTCGCAAATATCGCTAAGAAAAATATAATTGATTGATTGATTGATTAGAGCCAGAGGAAGACATGGGTCTTAGATTCAGTTTGTGGGCAGGCGCAAGTTCTGCGGGTGGTAAGGAGTAGGTAATTCACTCTCATGGGTCTTAGATTCAGTTTGTGGGCATGCGCATAAGTTCTGCGGGTGGTAAGGAGTAGGTAATTCACTCTCATGGGTCTTAGATTCAGTTTGTGGGCATGCGCATAAGTTCTGCGGGTAAAGAGTAATTCGCCCTCGGTCAGTGCAGCTTTTTACTATCATGTCTCAGATACGGTCAAAAGGATATATACTGTCTTAAAGTAAAATCAGTGCCGATTCTTAATGTTTAACGTGTCATAGTTAGGTAGAGAACATGACCACCTCATGGTTGTTGAAGATATAAGCGAACTATAACCGAAACCAGGCTTACGAAAGTGAGTTTCAGATCAGCCTAAAAAGCATAAACTTATTACTCATAGCTGTGTGTGCACGTGATCTACCTTGAAGTTAGTGTATTTCCGACTTATACTATTTGTCAGTGCTGATTCTGTCCACCTCGTCACGATCAGGGACCAGCGTTTATCCAGCACTACGCCACATTTCGCGGACCATTTCATAGGTTGAAATTTATAGCCCGGTCCCTTTTTACTTGGCTCAAAAATCTTGAACCCCCAACTTATTTTAAACCCCCAAAATCAAGGCACGGACCTCATATCTTAATTATTAATAATATACCAGAGACAGTCCGTCAAAAATGGCGGACGTTTTAGCTACCAATATGCGATTTCAGCGCAGGGGCAGCACTTTTACGGAGCAAAAAAATTTCGAGAAAAACTGTTTTATATTAAATAAGATTTAAAAAATTTTTTTTTTTGAAAATGTACCTCTAATAACGCCCCTCCGTTTATCAGCTAATTTTTGAAGACAAAAGTTTTATTATATAAAAAAAAGTACTTCAAACACCGACTCATCAGAGTTTTAGAAAATTTTGTACAAGACTTTTTTCAAGGGGCTTACACCCCTGGCGGCACAAACCCACGCTACACCCCAGCATGCGGAAGACGAATTTGAAGACCATGACAAGACTGACTCAGTTAACGTTTTATTTAAATTTTATTAAACAACAACGCATTCGAGAAACATATTGCATACGAACGAATGTTCCCGTCCTAACGGTAAGAGCCTACACGAGTTGAATAATAAAAAAAAATATAGAATATTTAGCGATAAATCAACATCCGAATTAGGCCAGTTTATGATCGATCCGATAAACTTCATAGAGATAGATACATGCATTCCATTTTGATAAACTTTATTAATTTAATAAAATTAAAATAAAAAAATTGAATTATAAAATTTTGCCGAAAGAAAATAAAACTGAAGAAATCGCTTCCGGGGGGGCTCAGTCGTCTATTTTGGATTTGTGTTTTTTACTGTGTTTCTTCTTTTCTTTTTTGTGCTTCTTTCGATGCTTCAAGGATTTATCTCCGTCGTAATTGCCTTCCGGGTCACGGTCCACCCCACCGACCCCGGCCTCATCGATCAGCCCCAACTCTTCTTCTTTTCTGCCGGCGTTGATCTTCGACAACCTCTCGGCTTCCTTGTCGGAATCCCACTTCGAAGAGACGGTAATCTTCATGGTCTTATTCGTTTCCTTTTTTACGATCCTCACGGATTCTTTAGAGTCGGAAGCGCATTCGGACGGAGAAAGTCTACAGACTTCTTTGAGCTTCGTCTCTCCGGGACTGATCATGTGAACTTTGGACTTGGGCGGTGGAGACCTTATATCGGAAGTCTGCTCCTGCCCGATCTGTTTACCGACAGGTCGAGCATTGGAATCGGACTTCGAAAAATCCGGCACCTCTCGCTGACTGCTGGATTTTGACGACTTCTTTTCTGTACTTTTGAGTTTATGCTTGACCTCCTTTTTGGACAATTCATCGCATTCTTCGTATTTCTGCTTGTCCGACTCCTTGACCGACGCGTCAACAACTTCTTTCCGTTTCGGTTTATCGCCGTTCTTAGACGTTGTCGGCTCGCTTTCCCTGTATTTCTCTTTCTCCGTCTTTACATCAAAATCCAGCAGAGAAGCTGGCAGTTTTTCGGTTTCTTTCGGCTTCTGTTTCTCCGCCTTGACTTCGTAATCTTTTGGCAACTTCTTCGGTTCTCTCTTCCTGTCCGGCGAGGCGTTCTCTCTTTTCCCGTCCGTCCGATCGCGACCGTTCCTCTCGAGGGACTGGCCGTATTCGTCGACGTCGTAACGCATCTCCGCCCTCGACCTTTCTTTCCGTTTGTGCCCCCCGTCGACGGCCACCTTTTCCGGCCTCGCCGGTTTCTCCTCGAACCTGGGACGTTCCTCCCTTCTGTGGGTATTCGTTCGCACGCTGTCGTAAGCTTCCCTCGTAGATTTGCTCATCCTCTCATCTCTTCTCCTACTCTCTTCTCTCACGACGTAGTCGCGGCTCCTGGAGCCGGAGCGAGACCTGTGGTTTCGATACGGTCTTTCACGCTCTTTCCTAGGAATCGAGGACCTGCTGTTGTTGTTGTTGTTATTATAGCCCTTTTGACTTCTGGACATCGGGGGAAGTTCGTACTTCGGTCCTCCGTACTTGTTGTACCACTCCGTATAATACTTGAAGTACTCCATCAATTCTGGTTCCGCGCGCTCCGACGGCCTGTGCGTGGAAAAAATTCATAAAAAATTATGAAAACAAAGCTCAGTTGAATGAAATACTACTATCTTTTCATCATAGATATAGAAGCTAAAAATCTACAATACCAGATTAATATGTAACAGTCATCTATCACAACCTTACTTACAAAATACTACTATCTTTTCATCATAGAAATAGAAGCTAAAAATCTACAATACCAGATGAATATGTAACATTCATCTATCACAAACTAACTTACAAAATCAATAGTAGAAAGATAAAATCCAAGCCTACCTAAAGCCATCCAGATGCCTGGAAGATGAAGAAAAGTGCGGTGGTGGAGGAGGCGGTGGCGACCTCCTACTCTCGTACTCCTGGTACGGGGAGTAGTGCGACCTGCCGTGGTAAACTTTCGGGGGAGGCGAAGGTCTGTGGCGACGTTTATGCGCCGGACCGTAAGACGGGGATCGACTTGTTACGGACGACTTACGTTTTCTGTCCTTTTTATGACCCGGAATGAAATTGACAGGAGAGTTTCTATCTTTAGCCCAGGCCGCACGACTCGGAGACTTTCCACCCGCGCCACCGCGTCTTTTGGGCGACCTCTTGTTGCTTCTCGATCTCGAATACCTTTTCGTACTGACCGACCTCGAGGCCCTGGTCGCAGTCGCTTTCGCGACCGGCGGAGACCGAGAGTTTCGATTCCTCCTTCGACTCAGCGACTTGTCTCGATATCTCTGCGCATCGATCTTCTCTTTTTCGTACAACGCCTGCCTCGCGGAAGACGAAGACCGACGTTGTTTGGATTTCGACTCCCTCGGCGACCGGGAATTTGCGGACCGCTTCGATCCGGAACGCCGTGTCGGCCTCGACCTCGACCTGCGCGGCCTGTTGTTGGCAGGAGAAGAATGCGAAGACTTTGGAGTGAAAGATCTAGACCGACGAGAGCGAGACCTGAAGCGACAAACAATAAATATCATCGAGTACATTAAACAAAAATAAAATCACGAATATAATTATTATTTTTCAAACAAAGCTCAAAGATTACAGGCAGAATACCAAATAACAATTGCCAAATTAATTATTCAAACATCTACTCTATCAAGTCATAACTTACAGGTAAATAGTAATTAACTCATTTATTACAATAACATAGTTCTTTTTAAGACAGCACAGTTTATCTAACCTTGACTTTTTCCACGACCTCGACCTAGTTCTACTCCTGCTCCTCGTCCTGCTTCTGCTTCTCCGACGGATGGGCGGCTGCTTTCGATACATGATGTCCTCTGCGAACTCGAAAAGATCCTTCTTCCTCTGAGGCTTCGGCTCCTCGATCGGCGACCCGGGGCTGGCCGACTTCGACCTTGACCTCGATTTCGACCGCGACCTTCCTCCCCCTCTTCTCCTGGAACAAACAAACAAACGAACAATTAACCACAAGCCAAATTTCCTCGTCTTCCACACCTGGCGAAATAAAATCAGGTGTCCGCAAATTCATTAAATAAGCAATCGGCACGTATGAGTGTGGACGCTGTAGTGGGTGAAAGGGAGGAGTAGAGAAGTAGGAAAACTTGGCAGAATGTGTTAAAAGGGATGTGAATGTGCTTGATCTACATAGGCCGTATGCTCCGAAACGTGACTTGCCGACGGACTTAGTGCGGAGAAAACATACAACCCTACTGGTTCAGCGTGGAAAATTTATGTTTCATAATATAAATGGTGATGAAGATGATGAATTTTATAGAATAAATGAAAAAGGGATGACTAACTAACCTTCTTTCCATTTCTCTCAGTCTTTCTTTCTCCCTATAAAACTCTTCCTCCGTCATGGGGATGGGAGGGACTCCTCCCGTGTGGTGGATGTTGTGCGACACGACTGTCAATTTATATACAAAATAATTTCAACAATCCGAAATATCACACCATTGAAAGACTAGTATGGTAAAAACTTGATCCATTTTAAAATTAGATACAAAAAAACTGTTATCAATAAAAATATCATCATAAAAATAACATTTAAATGACACAAAAAAACTGAAATACGTACTCGGTATGGCTCCAGAAATCCTTGGTGCAAATGCCATTTGCATGGGGCCCCTAGCACCGATCGAGACCATAGGGGGCGGAGGTCCCAAGACACGTGCCGGAGGAACGGCGCCGGGATAGAGCAGGACCTGTTGGTTTCTAGCCTGGTGGTTGATCGCCAGTTGATTCGTCGACTGTACCATGCCGGGCGGAGTCATGTAGGCGGTCGAATAATTATGCGGCAGAGGAGGTGGCGGCAGGGAGAAGGCGTTCATGGCGCTGACCGAGTTGTACTGCTGGAGATTCGCAGACGGCTGGTCGGAAATCGACGCACCGGGCCTCGCCACGAGGACCCTCAGCATTTTGGCACCTTTTATGCCATGGATTGGAAATGAATCACCTGTTCGAATAGAAGTACGATGATTATTATAATAATTATTATTTTTATTATACAGGTTTTTTATTTAGCGCTTTTTACAAAATAAAAGTCACAAAAGCGCACAATAATCAATGGATTGAAGCAACAACGATGAAAACATTTTCGTTAACCTAAAATTTGTGCTATAAAAAAGATTTATATATCTGATTGGAAAAAATATATATATTGCGACTAACCGATGGGAATCGAGTTTCCGGTGAGCGACCCGGCATCAACTGTCATCGGAGGAACGTCTGGCTGCTGAAACCGGAACAAAAATAAAAATTAATTTTTCAATAAAACTCAGCCAGTTGAAACAGTTATTGTAACTTGTTTAATAAATGAAGACAAATAACACAAATTAAAAAATTTAAGATTTAAAAAAAAATTACTTACTATAACGAGAGGTGCCACATGCGGATTGACCGGCTGATTGGTTGATTCGTCAGCGAATCCGGACAACCTGGAGGTAGAATTTGAAGAGAAAAAACCGTTAAAATAAAAGTAGCTGTAAGTAAAGATAATAAAATTCATCTATTGTAAAAATTTCTAGCTTGACAAATCTAATGTAGCTCATTTCTATTAACTTTAGCTTTGTTTTGTTAATAAACGAATCATTTTTTTTTAAGTTTTAGGACCGTCCGTGAATAACGTCTCATTTTCGTAGGCCATTTTAAATATATAATACATAGGAAATAGCTCAACATAAACATGAAATATTGTATAGACAGCCCCCTTAAACTTACATACTTCTAGAATTTGTGCAATTCAATTGAATTCTAAAGATTGAGCGATGAAAACAAAAAAATCCTTACGTCGGAACGCTCTTGAAGTCGGGAGCTTCCGGCTCGTGCTTGATCGGTTCCAGGCTGGCCGGGAGCTGCGGAGGTTCGGCCTTCCTGGCCGTCATGGCGACGTACCCGGTCTCGGCCTTGTAGTTGTTGACGGCCGTCCTCATGTATTTGTTGGCGAGGAGACTGCTTGGTGAGACCCCGGTCTTGCTGCAGATCGGACACTTGTTGGTTTTGGAGTTCAGCAGATGGGTCCGGACACCTAGGTATCATCGTTCGATCGTTAATTCAGTCCACTAGCCAACTAATCGTATACTAATTTCAGCGTAATAAATAATATATATAAACAAGAAAGCATCCGGGAAGTAGAGAAAGCGAGCTTTTCTAAATGACTTAATGACATCTCAATTCATGTCAACTCAACTGAGATTTAATAGTCAACTAAAAAAAACAAAAAGAGTTTTGAAGAAAAACTACGTTTAATGGCGCAGTTTCAGTTGAATTAGGTTTACCATTTCAGTTAGCGTGATTCAAAAATTACAAGACGTAAATAAATTATAAAACGGTTAGATTTAAGACCTAATTTTAAAACAAAATAACTCATAAAACCGGTTCATTCAAACGTAGAGATCAACGTACAATCATCGCAGGCATTATTTTCACAGCACGGAATGACCACCGCGTCGTTGATGATCTCGTTGCACAGAGGGCAGGTCAACTCTTTCGGCACGCAATCGGCTTTCTCCTCCTTGGCGGGACTGTCAGACTTGACAAACGGCGGTTTCTCTTTCTTGCCGGTTTTATACGCTTCCCTGTTGTTGTTGTTGTTGTTGCAGTTGTATAATTTAATGATGCGACATTATAATACAGATAAATACATTATCAATTATAATACAGATAATTACATTTATAAATTATATAATTTTATTAATATACATAATTTATATAATTTTATTTATATACATAATTTATATAATTTTAACATCCCATTTATAATATATATATATATATATATATATACATTATTCTTTATTTGTATAATGTCTATTAATAATTCAAACACACACAAAAAATGTTTCTAATGATTACAGAATCCACACGAGAAAAAAAGAAGAAAAAAGTACACGAATAATAAAAAAAACTAACGCGTCTATGATAGGGACGGCCAGGCGGCCTGAGCTGGTCAGTAGAACACCCGGAGTGTTGGCATCGCTGACCGGCATCATGAAACTATTGGGAATCCCGGTGCTCCTCTTGATCCTCGGAAAGGGTTCGGTCGACTATAAAGACATAAAGTAGGTCCCCGATATATATATAAAATTGGTTTATAATCTCTCGACTTACGGTTTCGTCACCGCACGACGTTCTGTGACACTCGATCGTCTTGCGTAACACGCGACACCGTCGCAATACAACAACACCGATACTAGTTGGCATAATGCCAAGATTGAAGACATTTTAAAGTAATAATAACTTAATAAATAAAAATTGAAAAAAAAAACACTTAAAAAAAAGAAGTCTCACATTAGGGTCCCTTTGTTTTGTACACGAGTGAATGAAATGGCCCGGTTGATTGCACCTGTGACAGACGTAGTTCTTTGGAAGTGGGCCGGTGGGAACCCTTTGGCCTTTGGTGTACCTAGCGGTAGGATCAACGGTAGAATAACTTAGAGTATATGATGCTATTTATATATTTTTGTATGTTTCAATTTAAATTTAATTAAAAGTTTATATATGACATTTATATTTTTGTGTTAAAATTTAAATTAAAATTTGATCAAAAGTTTATATGATATTTATATTTGACTTATATATATATTCTCATATTTCAAGAATATATATTTATATATGTAGCCTTGTATGTATGTTCAACAAGCACAGAAGCAGCTTACTGATTGGCCGGGTATCCCTTGGTTGACTGATCCATGGCGGTCTTTACTTTATCTTCTTCGCTCATGTCCAAGAGACCGATATTCGACTGTGACGCATCGGGAAAAATATTATTTATTAATTGCTTAATTAATTACAGTTTAATCATACATTTAAAAAAAAAATTGAAAGCCTTCATGCACAAAATGCAGCTTTGGGTACTAAACACACACACAAAAAAACAATAATTTTTTCAGCTTATAAAACATTTAGTGAGTCCTTTAGGATCATGTAACATGACGGCCACTGCAAAACGCATTTTCACAAATGGTCTATGTATTTATAGTGCCCAATAAGAAGAAAAGAGATTTGGCCTGAGGGAAAATGAGGGGGCAGCTGACCCCCCACCATAGTAATGTCTGCTAACAAAACTACCATATTTTTATGCATATAAAGCTCACCCTGGATTTCCTGGAAAGGTCATAAAAAAAGGACATCTCTCTATATATATATCAGTAAATGTAAATGTGTAAATTGTATTTTTCCGTAATATTCGTACACACTTCACCAATCCAATTTCATTTATTTATAAATCCACATCTTTTTTTTTTCTCAACCCCTCCAGGCTTTCATGGTCGTTATTATACGCATAAAAATACGGGGTGACAGAACATTTAACATGCATTCATTCAAAACCATTAACAAGAATTGCACGCGAAGAACCCCACAGAGAGGTTGGTAGGGTTTGAGGACGGGTCAATTCGGACAGTAAGGAAAAAGGGGGCCACAAATAAAATAGATTTACATATATATTTTTATATATTTAATTTTACCTGATTATAAATTATTTTCATAAATGCAGCAAACGAACAGTTACAAAACAAATATTAAAAAAAAAAAATACCTCAACCTAGAAAATAAAATTTGCAAACTTTCCATTACCTTTGTAAAAAAATCTCCAACTTCTTTAGACTCGTCGTTCTAAAAATAGAAACAATTAGTTAAACGGATGTGTTACAACACGCGGACCTGCCACGAGCTAGTCCTGGTGCGTAAAAAGGCTGTCAGCCCACGTAAGAACATTCTTCCAAAGATGTCCATAATGAGCTCTTTAGAATGTTTATAATTGGATAAAAAAAAAGTTATTTGCCAGGTGCAACGAATATTACTAATATATGCAAATTAAACATCCAGCAAACGATTTTATTGGTTCATTTTTAACGGCACTTTGTCGATTGCAATTGAATTGTCCGATCGTGCAATTTGCTTCTGAATCTTCAGCCAATCAGGTGACGCGTGGTTTTTTTTATTTAAAAAGTCACCAAAAGTTTGAATATTTTATTAATATCTCTCTTTGCAGTCACGACAAACGAAAATGCAAAACGCAGCAAAAAAATTGAAAAATCGAAAAAATAAAACACTCGATTTTTTTTCCTCTGCAAAGGTAACAAAAACTGAGACCAACCGACTGAAAAGTCAGCAAAGGAAAACAATTTTCATTGAAGCAAATAACAAATAGTTATAATTATATTAACAGTTATTTAGATTCAAAGTAGAAAAAAATTTAACAATAATAAATTATTCTATTACACATTTCAAAACACAATATATAAGTTCATTTTCATTAATTTCAAGGAAGACGTTCTACAAAACTCCGAGAAAAAATAACTCTACAAAAATCAGATCGCACAAATTTCTGCAGCAAAAAATTAATACATAAAATTTTTCATCTATATAATTCTAACACGCTGAGTTGCTTTGACAAAATTGCATTAATATTCACGAACACCTGCAATTCTTATGACTGGTACTTAGGCAAACTCTGGTATCTATATTGTAGTAAGCTGGTCAACACAAGCACTGCAAACTGGTATCCATACTGTAGTAGGCAAGTCAACATTCTTACCCCCTAACCTAATATGTACTACTAACCCTCTACTCATGTCGGTCTACACACACTTCCGCCGCCTAACATAATGTACTGCCTCCACTACATTCCTCCCGATAACCACGCATTGCACTTTTATCTACTTATTAATGAGCCTTCTATCTACTTGACTAAAGCATGTTAATCCCATGTTGCAATATAATTATTATCTATCATCTCCATTAGACACCACAAAATATGCCTTGGAAGAAATATAAGCTATTTTCATGATGTAATCGTGCGTGAAGACAACAACTCTGAACACGGGTTTTAAATCTTTTTTTATATCAATCGTCATCAATTCGCAAAGCGATCAATGAACAAACAAACAGACAAACAAATAAAATGTTAATTTACAAGAACAAGCAAATAAAATCTAGTAATTTACAACGAATTAGCATTTAAAAATCGACCGCCCCTGTGAGTCTTTATAAAATAAGAATAACTGAAATTCAAAGAAAATTTTATGCATTAAAAAACCATCAAAATATTGAATACCTGAGTGGTAGAAAACGACGATAGATCCCTTCTTTCATATTCTCTGTCAACAAATTTCATCAAAATCAGATTTTTTTTAATATTTTTCACAATGCACACACATACAACTATATTTCACATCACACAGATACACACACACACACACACACACATGAGCACATCACAACAATATATATATATATATATATATATATATATATATATAACAAAGGAACACACCTTTTAGACGATTTCAATATCGGTACTCTGAGGGCGATGACTGATGTATTCTTCGGTATGAGTTCATTGTTCTTGTATACTAGATGTTGAAATTTAAAAAAAAAACTGTGAGACTTTGTCTTTAATAATTAATTTTTTAAAATCTCTTTTTAATTCTTAATTTTTTTTTTGTAGAATTGACTATGTTTGAAACGAATGTATTGTTATCACCATCATCATCATTATTACATTTCTATAATTCCTCTAAACAACCATTAGATAGATACATCACAACTTGCAAACACAAAAGCATATCTACCCCTATCTAAATACTAATAGTAAAAAAAATAAAAATTAGTAAAGATTGTCTGTTCATACAACCGATGCAAATATTATTTCTAACTAAATGACTAACTAAATAACAATCTCCACTAGATCACACAACTACAAGTTAAATGCACAACCATATTTAAATCATACGAAAATCAATTATAATAATAATTATTATTTAAATAAAAACTATTCATAATATTATACTATTTACTGATTTTCTTGTCATTTGTAATGACAAGATTTTTTTTTTTAATAATATCAATCACACCTTTGCGTGTCTGCTCGTTCTGTATGGTCAGCTCGAACTGGTCCGAAGATTTCTTGTATTCTTTTATTTTGATGATCTCGTCTTTCAGGTCCTGGACGGAGATGTGGGATCCGTCGAAGAAGACAACCTCCTGCTTCAGACTGCTCTTCATCTTGAAATGGACACAGGAACTCATGATTCTGAAAATGAGTTGGCGTTTATAAAGTTGATTAAAAATTAACGAAGAAAAAAATCCACAATTTAACTGCGCTGTTCAGAAATATCAAATCTTTTTTAATTGAGAACTCAGGACTTTTAGCTGTAATTGACTGTTACTACGAGCAATTGTAGTCCGCTTTTGTTAATTTAATTCTATTTCCAGTTCATTGCTTGAATTTAAATTATAATCTAGGAAGAAGTTCCTTTTTTAATGTCATGGTATTAACTCGGTTTTTTAATACATCTGCACTAGGGACCTTAACATCGGATTTTATGGGAATTTGATTATTGCTCCTAAGAATCTAATTTTACATTAGTTATTGTCTTGAATGGGTATTCATAGAAAAAAAACTAGAGAATAACCGACCAAAGGATCTCAAATTATATTAGAAAAATAAAATTATTATATGGCAAGTAAATTCTGAAACCAACTTTTTTTAAATTATCAAACAAATTCTTGTTATTATTGAAAAAAACCAAAGATTAAAAACTTGTTAACTAATCAGTCTAGATCCCTTCACTATATATTTATAATATATATATTAAAATTTAGTTTTGCTACATTACTGAATTGGAAACACTGATATAAAATTAAGAGACTAAAAAATTAATATAAAATAATAATCATTATATAAAATTATTAGGACCCACGCTTAGTCACTTGATTTTGATTTATATTATAAATTTTATACTTAAAGCAAAACACATTTTTCTGCCAGTCATATTGAAAAGTGGTTAAAAATAGAGTAAACAAAATTGTTTGAGAAAACATACAAAATCGGTTATCGGTATTAATAAAATCAACATTCTGTTTTTTTCTCTCACTGTACTTGGTATTTCAAGAGTTTTTTTTAATTAGTTTGGCTGCTCTTTCACATTTATAACAGCTTGTTTGTTAGCCCAACCTAAAAATTTAAATCGTCTTTAAACCCGACGCATGTAAAATATCAGCTGCACGTACCTTGCAAGCGCCCACATCTAAAACTGTATCGTATCTGCCATTTACTTTTAAATTTATTTACTATTTCTGACGTACGTAATAATTAATAATCGATTACGAGAGAAAGTTAAACTTACCAGAATTAATATCTTTAAAAACTAGATTTGTAAAAAATGTCTTCTGAAGAATCAGCGGTGGAAAAAACAAGGATGGATCAATATTTCATTAATTCAGTAGAGATGAATCAAGCAACGAGTCGACGTCCCGGCCGCCATTTATAATAAGAAGCTAACGATTTGTTTGGTACATAGATAACCTATAATTTGATAATAAATTTAAATAATATTTCTAAGCATACTTTAATTATATTGTTTTTAGTTAAAATTTTATTGATTTTAAAATAATTTTTTTTTAAATTAATTAAATTTTTTAAATTCAATAAAAAACGTTTTTTAAATATTAGATTTATATAGCAGCATATAGGAAATACCGAAGTAATTCCTGTCCCTGATCACAATTTGCTTTTCTTTCTTTTTCTCTCCTCCTTTATCCAGGCTTAGGGGCTGGCTAGGAAACTAGGAACTAGGAACTTACAAAGCTGAGTTGACCTCCACCTTCAGCCTAACGCACTTTAATAAGAATGGGCATTTATTTTTATTAGAGGGGATTTGATCTTTTATTGAGCTCGATTTTAAAAGTATTTAAGCAATTAAATAAGTTTGTTCGATGTTGGCTCGTAATTTAATGTAAATGTGTATCTAGGTCCGGCACGGTTTAAGCTGTTTCATAGACCAAAACTCCAAACCCAGTCCGATGTGATAAAATTAAAAAACAAGTAAATTAAAAACGAATTTTTAAAACCAATGCTCTTATATGTAATTAAAACACAAATTTTGCAATCAATTTTTTTTTATATTACTCTTTTATTTTATGTTAAAGTCGAAATATCTTAATTATATCGAAATATCGAAATTAATTAAAATTATCTAAATTAATTGACTTATTGTAAAACTAATAATTGAATATTGCATTGTCTTCTATTTTAAGCATGTATGCAAAATTTGAAAAAATCTATCATCAGGAAGTGACTCAAAAATTGATTGCAAGATTTGAAACAGACAGAGAAACAAACAGACAGACAGAGAAACAGAGACGACGAGTTAATAAAAGCATTGGTAATAATAATAAAAATATCATCAAAAAGCATCGAATTTAAATATCTCAACTATTTTCATGAAAATTTCGTACACGCTTGAGAATCGCGGTCAGTGAGTGTGGTTCGTGTTAACTTGGTAAAATAGTCTGCCAGTCGGTTAGCGTTTTGTGGTCAAGAAAACCCTCAAGAAAACCCTCAAGAAAACCCTCAAGAAAACCCTCAAGAAAACCCTCAAGAAAACCCTCAAGAAACCCCTCGATAAAATCCTCAAGAAAATTAACTAAATTAATTGATTTATTGTAAAACTAATAATTGAATATTGCATTGTCTTCTATCTTGAGCATGTATGCAAAATTTGAAAAAAATCTAACATCAGGAAGTGACTCAAAAATTGATTGCAAGATTTGAAACAGACAGAGAAACAGACAGAGAAACAGACAGAGAAACAGACAGAGAAACAGACAGAGAAACAGACAGAGAAACAGAGCCGACGAGTTAATAAAAGCATTGGTAAAAAGCATTGGTAATAAAAATAGTTTATATTCCTTTACAGAGAGGTGATATGGACCCGGTTCGTGCTAATTTGGGCCCGGCCTGGCCGGTTTTTACAGGCCTAAAACAAGAGCTAGACCAAGACCGGTTTCAGTTTCGGTTTCGGCACCGAAACCAGGCTTAGAATCGGTTTTGGTTAAGGGTTTAGGTTTCGGTTGATCTGGTTTCTGTAAAATTTCGGTTTTCGGTGTATTTTCTGTCAGGTTTCGCTTAAACCTTACAGAAACCGGTTTCGATCTAATCTAGCTCTACCTAAAACTCCTATACTTGGCAAAAAACCTCGGCCCGGCTAGTTTGAGCACCCTAAAATCAAAGCCCGGTCGTACAGTATACTAATGGCAATGAACTATTTGGCAGTTTCTGCCACTGTCTAAGGTAACCTCTACTTAGACGACCTAAACATTTACATACTAAGAGAATGTAAACTAACTCGATAGGTCAGTTAATCACCATAGAGATAAGTTGTTACTTTCGTTTACATATTAGCTACATAGATTAAAAAAATAAATAAAAGTAATCAAAGAAACTTTGATGAAAACAAATAAAAAATCAAAGAAATTAGGCAGAAAACCTAGATTGGAATTTTTGTATATTGAAATTCAAATTGGGTATACTGAAAACCGTGCATACAGCTGTAAGTTTACGAGAACTTTGCGTTGGATGTTATAATAAGTCAAATATCTAAAATAACTGATAAATAGACATTTATATTTAGTAAATAGCAAATATTTAAATATAAAAGTGAATTAACTGAACAGATATTTGTTCAATGATGAATGATTAATAACTTAATAGCGTTTTAGATCGTGCATCAAATACGATTTGTCCATTTTTTCTTCAAGGCATTTCCAGATAACATCGTTTTCGAAATCTATCAAATCGAGGACATTCTCCACGGCCGAACTTGGCTGAAAGTCACACCGACAGATTCTACTGATGAGCTTAGTCGAACAGTCGTCTATAGACTGACGTTGATTGCTATTTATGGAGCTTTTGAGTTGATGAAGATCAAGGTTGGTTTCAGTTTCAGTATCGTCGGGAGGTTGAAGAAATATGGATATTTGTGCTACGTGGGGTTTCATTAAGGATGACTCTGAAGTAAAAACAGAGTCCGATACAAGATGCTTTTGTTGCGATAATCCTGGTGAAGAAATGTTTGGTATCTTTTCATTTTTATCCCAACAAGCATTTTCATCAACGTTTTTACAAACTTCCTCGGTAAAACTGCTACCACAGCAGCTGACCGTGACTTCAGCATTTTTATTAGCGAAAAACTGTGGAGTCGGATTTCTCTGACGGGATTTCTCGAGGCCAGTGCTGTGCTCTGCACTTATGCTATTCTCGAAACCAATACTGTTGCATGTTGAGCACGGAGTCGGTGGGCTGTGTAGGGACTTACCATTCGAAACCTGTCGCCTGTCTCCTTCGGCAGCGGCAGAAGCCAGATTATTATTATTATTATTCACATCAGAAAACGATGTAATCACACCAGGCTCGGGTGTCAAACTGTTTTCAATCTGATTCATCGTTTTCCGGTATTTCTGACAATCATTTTTTAGCGTAGACCCCGAAATATGCCAACTGAACTCACTGTCGCAGCAGCAGGTATCCTCGAGATCCGAAGAACAAGATCCCCCCGTGAATGAATACTCACTTGAACCGACAATTGAGCAGGCTGCTTTAACTGTATTATTTGCTGAAGAATTTTCTAGACTGAAATCCAGAGGAAGAACGAACGAACTTTGATGAGATGTCGTACCGTAATCACAACAACTAGATGACGAAATAGAATCAGCTGTTTTGTTCGAAATAGATGTATCGTAATCTGGGAAATCTCTAAAGCAGTATCCAGCACAGCGATTACTGGAATTTGTCGTTTCGTTTGAAAAAATTTCTTTTTTTTTATGCCGGTATGTTGTTGTGTCGTTCATCCCAGATGATATTGCCGGCCGTTTGATGGAAAGATGGTCGTAAATCGATTGTGGTTTTGCGATGACTGGCATATCGAAAACGGACGTACAATTAACTGTCCGCCCGCCCTGACGATTGACGCCTATTGCCTCTGACGATCCACCGCCAACGTTACTGAAACCAATAGAATCGAGACCAGACGGAACTGATCTCATCTGAAGTTGCCTGCCGAAATGCTGAGCTTCATTTTGACGTCTTTTTCTTTCGATAGAAGAAATTATCGAATCTCTTGCCGCTGTATTTGACTGAGAAACTCCGACATACTGACGATACGTGCTGGGATTCATATCGACAAGAAAGATAAAACTATCAAATTTTATTTCTTTTTTATTTATTTACCTATCCTATACCGAAACGTCGAACGGAAATTGAAATAATTTTGACACTAGTATCCTCTGCGATCTTTCACTATGACGACACATAAGTTAGATCTAGCCCGAGCATTTACAACTCTTGTCATTAAACCGTTGATTGAGGAATTAGTTATAGTAGTCTACCTTTGGAATTCCGTCCAAACGCAAATTAAATTCATGAACTGTTTAGCTGCAGTTTGGACAGCTTTTCTGAATACAATAAATAATGCAACGGCGGTGCGTTATATACGCAGCTATATCTATCAATCATTTCAAATATTTGAAACCAAAGAATTCCAAATTATCATCATTATCATGGATGGACAGTCTAATTAATAAATTGTCAATAATCTACATAATCGAATTCATTCTACCTGAGTAGTGGCGTATAGCGAAAGGGGGGAGGTAGAATACAAGTTTTTTTGGGACGAAAAATTTAAGAAGAAAATAAAAGTCAATAAGTTTTCACTTTTCACCTTCCCCTCGTCATCGACTTTGTTGGAGGTTCTCGCACGAGGGTGGCTAAAGCCCGCTCTACGCCACTGTACTTTAGATTTTATGAGTTAGGGTATAAAAAATGTTTGACATTTATTTTTGCCATCAAACGTACTGGTATCAAAAATTAAAAAAAAAAGTGAAATATGAAATTATGATGACGAGCATATATGTACCTTCGAATACACATCTATTACATGTAAAACAAGCGGTGACACGCTTTCAGCAGAATGTTCACATAATCGAAGCGGCATACCAACGATTTATTATTCCTCGTCCTAACAGTATCGTGTTTAGCGTTTGGCATTTTAATATTGCGTTTACCTGCAGTATACCTGTATCTAATAGCTTTTGTAATCCTAAGGGATTTAGCTATTGAGTAATTTAGAAATCAAATATATACCCTATACCTAGCCCCACTGTTTTAAATGACTTATCGAGTATATCAATTGATATATGGTACTAGCAGAGTTACTCAGCATTGTTCGGAGTTATAGTTTTTCGAGGTTTTTCTCTCGTTGTTTCTCCCTCTCGCCTTTACCTTCTTTTTTTTCTCTTCCCCTCATTTTCTCGCCATTTCTCTTTTTCTTTCACTCACTCACTCACTCTCTTTCTTTTTCTCTCCTGCTCTCTCTTTCTTTTTTCTTTTCTTTTCTCTCATACTCTCTTCTTTCCTTCCTTACTTTTGGTTCTCTTTGAGTATACTATCTCTATGCCAAATTTTGTTAAAATTGGTCCAGTGGTTTGGATGTAAAAGCAGACAAACAGTCATTTTTACATAGAGAGATTACCTGTTATATTAATGAGTTTATTTGCTTTGTCGTGTAGCTATCTATGAGTTTTGTATTTCCTATCATTTCACCGAGAGAATTTTTCAAAAACCATTTTCACCGACACATACCTATTAACGAATTGAAACGGTGGAACTTTTTGTGTTAAAATTTTGTTCGGTGAAATGTCCGTCGATTGTCGATTGTTAATAATTGGGGCCCTTATCTTTCCAATGTTTACTATACCAAATAATCAAAAAAAGTAACCGTCAGATTGGGATTTGACTTGCAGAAGTTTTTATTAACTCGTCGGCTCTGTCTGTCTGTTTGTCTGTCTGTTTCAAATCTTGCAATCAATTTTTGAGTCACTTCCTGATGATAGATTTTTTTCAAGTTTTGCATACATGCTCAAGATAGAAGACAATGCAATATTCAATTATTAGTTTTACAATAAGTCAATTAATTTAGTTAATTTTCTTGAGGATTTTATCGAGGGGTTTCTTGAGGGTTTTCTTGAGGGTTTTCTTGAGGGTTTTCTTGACCACAAAACGCTAACCGACTGGCAGACTATTTTACCAAGTTAACACGAACCACACTCACTGACCGCGATTCTCAAGCGTGTACGAAATTTTCATGAAAATAGTTGAGATATTTAAATTCGATGCTTTTTGATGATATTTTTATTATTATTACAAATGCTTTTATTAACTCGTCGTCTCTGTTTCTCTGTCTGTCTGTTTGTTTCTCTGTCTGTTTCAAATCTTGCAATCAATTTTTGAGTCACTTCCTGATGATAGATTTTTTCAAATTTTGCATACATGCTTAAAATAGAAGACAATGCAATATTCAATTATTAGTTTTACAATAAGTCAATTAATTTAGATAATTTTAATTAATTTCGATATTTCGATATAATTAAGATATTTCGACTTTAACATAAAATAAAAGAGTAATATAAGAAAAAATTGATTGCAAAATTTGTGTTTTAATTACATATAAGAGCATTGGTTTTAAAAATTCGTTTTTAATTTACTTGTTGTTCTCTAATTAAAATAATTCTCATGAGTAAGCTTTAAAACTGGAAATAATTAAAAAAACAAATTATAACATGCAATTATATATTAAAATTCAGTTTTGAGTTAAGTTATATTACACTAGTTTATTAAAATATATTTTTAATTTATGTCAATGTAATGCAAATAATGTTTTCTATTCTATACCTCGACGTCAATTTACTGGTTTGTCGGCCATATTTTTTATCAACTGTCTCGTTTTATATCTGCGGATACCGTACTAAGGCGGATTTGAATCGACGCTTCTTGTTTGATATATAGTTGTTTGCATTTTTATATTCCGATCCAATCTAGAAAAACATGTCCGGAGACGATCGCAGTCCACGTAAGCAGCCGCCATTCTTTTTCGTATGTCAGTAGGAAGATCAGCTCGTGGATTTGTAATTTTCTTTCTTTAATTTTTATCAGGAGATAAACGGTCTAGGTCTAGAAGTCGCAGCAACGATGACAGACGTTTTAAGCGCCGCCCTGAAGGCGACCCGAGGGATCGCCACGAAATGAGGCTTATAATAAGAGCAAAGGCAAGAACGCCCATATATTTTTTGAATTACTACGTTTGACTTTGTTTAATAATTGTCGCATTATTTTAAAAAACAAAAATTGTTTTATTTTAGGATGCTGGAGCGGTTATCGGTAGAGGAGGGGAAAATGTGAAAAGGCTGAGACAGGAGGTATGTTAAATTTTAGAAAGAAGCCAGAAATCGGGCAGGATTTACTTACTCTTTAATTTTTATTTATTGTTTAACTACCTAGTGTACTCCATTTACAACAAAGTCTGTGTACAGTAAATTCTCAACACTTCAAGCTTTAATGTCGCTCGCTATCATCGACATTGTTTTAATCATAATTTGCTATAATCAATTTTTTAAAGTGTGATTTGCTTAAACTGACTTAATTTTAAGTGGCGTACACTATACATGCAATAGTAAGATATAGCGATTATTAGGTTTTAAGCAAAAGGAAAGACAGCCTACCTATCACCGTTATGGTATGATAGCGAATTAAATCTCACTGGTATTCTAAATGACAATGATTGTCTTATAATTAACAAAGTGACTTAGACTTGCCGGTTGGGCAGCGGTTTTAAAGAAACCAAAAAAAAACAAATCAATGAGTAAGAATTACTTTGCTAAATCAATTTTCCTCATTAAATGATTTTGTCTCCTCCGACACGCTGCTCCTGGTGCCCTCCTCGGTTCTCTTCTCCGATAATTCCAACTGATGTCCACACAACTGAAAATCCAATCAATCGTCGTCTGCCTGCCTGTCTCAATCAATAAAGCATAAAGCCAGCATCACGGTGACTGACAGTCGAACTCCAGAACGGTATGCCCACTATGATGTGCCATGGACACGTCCAGATCCTATTTCAGTTTCTGGTCTTTTGTACATTAACAAAATCAATCAGCTTTCATATTTTTTTTTTATAGATATGTTAATCTTATATGCTCCAAAGTCGTATTTTTGTGTCGTTTCATTGTATCATGTTTTTCATATTTTGTTTTAGTTATAAATCTGTTGTCCTCTTTTCCATCCTCATTCACATTTTTTTCTCAATGTTTGTCTCAGTCGTGTCTGACTCTCTCGTATCACGTCTCGGGCTGACCCTAGGACTATATCGATGTTTTTTTTCTTTCTAAAATCTCCTTACCATGTTTTAAATTTTATTATTTCCAATCATAGTTTTATGTTAACAAAGAATATAGGTTGTTTTTCTGTAACATACTTTTTTAAAAGTGATTTTAATCGTTTGTTATCAACGTGCGATAGGTTGATAGTTATCCATGCCGACGAATCCGGACTGGAAGGAATAGTTAAAGATGTCACCCATTCTCTGTTTGAGGTTGCTTTTTTTACATCGTAAACTTTGTTACGGTCGAAATCATCTATTACCAAGTTTTACAATTTGGTTCGTTTTGGCCAGTTGCAGAATTCCAGAGAACGTTCATCGAAGAACAAAGAGGAAGCTGAGTTGAAGATGCTCATCCATCACAGCCAGGCTGGCTGCGTTATCGGCAAGGCCGGTGCCAAACTGAAGGACCTGAGGCGCGAGCTGAACGTGGATATCAGGGTTTTTCCTGAGTGCTGTCCAAGGTCAACGGAAAGGCTTGTCATGGTGACGGGAAAGCCTGATTATGTTGCAACGTGTCTAGTGCACATCCTTCTGATGCTGAAAACGGTAATTCGTCGTTTCTTTAGTTCAAGTATTCTGTTTGTGTACAGAGACATTTTCAAACTTTTTTACACCTTTTTTCTTATTAAAATCAATAGTTTGATTTATTACAATATATTCAATTCAATACATATGAGCCAAAGTTTTGTAATTAAAATTTTTACTAATTTCAATTTAAACACCCAAACAGTGGCCACCGAGAGGAGTGGTTGATTTCTACGACCCGACTAATTACGATGACTACCTGGTTCCCGAGTACGGAGGTTACTACGACGACGATGACGACAGCAGGAGAAGGGGTAGAAGAAGTGGTGGCGGAGGAAGAGGGGGTGGTGGATCTGGAAGAAGGGACATGTAAGTGTTATTTGATAATAATTCAGAGGTTGACCCACGGTTGGGTGGGGTTGAAGTTTTATTAAAAAAAATCGGATCCCACCCATGTCCGTCTCTCATTATTAATTCTTTGATATGTCATTTCAATATATATGAATGAATTAATGATTTAGGTTCTCCGTTTGATCCTAACTGCAATAGAAAGAAAATATTGAAGTGTCCGTGCTTATATGTTAATTTTTTTTTCCAACCAGGTCGAGAGGTAGTCGTGATGACAGAGGAGGGAGAGGTGGATACGATGACAGAGATAGGGGAGATAGGGATTTCAGTTCTGGACCCAAGTGAGTTGTGGATTTTACAAAAAATAATTAAATCATCGTACATTGTGTTAAGGATGATTAGCTTCTTTTTTTCTTATTCAATAATAATTTTAATTTTCGCTTTGTTTCAGCCTCAATCGTCTTTCGATGATGCTGACAAGTGTCAAGACGACACAGCAAGTCAGCATTCCCGCAGAAGTAAGTCTCTTCTTAATCGAGCGTTTTATCTCTTAGTTTTTGTAATTGCCTCCGTAATGATTTTTAAATAATAGTTTATTCAGATTAATTATATATATATATATTTATTTGTTAACTTCAATGTGCATTTCACAGCTGGCGGGCGTCATCATCGGTAAGTCTGGATCGAACATAAGAAGGATCAGAAACGAGACCGGTGCCGAGGTTGATCTGGATGATGCCGGCGGTGGTAAGAACGACAGAGTCATCACCATCAATGGAACTGCCGAACAGATTGCAAATGCTCAGTATCTCCTCCAAATGAGGTTGAGATCAATTATTCTAATCTTTAATTAATTCTAATTGGTCTAAAATTATTTTATTGTTTAAACATTTTTATTACAATTTGAATGTGGAGTTAGGCCGCCGCCTGTCCAGTCTGTGTTCATTTCTAAATATTTTTTTTTACAGTGTCAAGCAACACCTGGCGAAGAATTCTCGTTGATTTGATCACCCAGTAGTATCCGACAGACTATCTTTTGCGCACTCTCTACGATGTTTTTAGATTCAAATTTGACTAGTTGTTTTCACTTAACTTAAATTTAATCCTCGTTTTGCTCTTTCTTGTTTATATACGGCCATCTATTTCATGTTCTAATAAACTGGATGGTGTCTGATTTTATAGCAATGTGGTTGTTTGTGGATTTTTTTGAGCCAGCTGTTATATGTTTTTAGAGAATAGTTTGTTTTTGTACGTGTGTGAGGTTGTGGCGTGAAATACTTTGTCGTAAAAACAGTTTTTCTTACAAATCGAGCTAGAAGTTGATTGAAATTCAGTGAATTTTTTAGGGGTTGATATTCACATGATCTATATTGTCAATTTGCAGGTAATTTTTAGAAGTATTCCAGCTTAATATCTACTTTTAGTTTAAACGTACATTTGGGACCGAGAAATGATGGGATAAAAAAACAGGGGGATAAAAAATGAGAGGGAGGAGTTTGCCTCCAGCAGCCAGAGGACGCCCCTGGATGAAGGTGTTACATTCTGTAGGGTGGAGTGGAAACTCGCTGAAGTTATAACCTCTGTCAACCCTTCCATGATGGTGGGCTTTATGTCTACAATATTGAAACTCTGATTTGTCACTGAAAGAAGCTAGAGAGATTAATAATACGATATGAAAGTTTCCTGGTCACTGTTTATCGAGATTGAGTTGATGTGTGAAACGTAACGTGTAGTGTAGGCATAAGGAAATTGCAATTACGAGAGGTTGAACCAATAGATGACTGTCATTTCTTCTATCTGCTTCCATCTTCATATATACATTTACGTATAGGATATAACATGCATCTTCCAGATAGTCTCAGAGCTAACGAGTTAAAAGTTTTTTTTCTCTAAAAATAAACCAGTTTATGGTATATAGTGACGACTATAGAAATTGAACTTTGAACCGAAAACATGAAGTAGGTATAGAGGCCGTGATTTCTATTTCTATGTGCTGTCTTGAACTTAATTTAGAAAATCATGTCAAGTGGATGGATTGATTGGTCGGGGGCACTGTTTTGTTCATCATTTTTCATCTTTCAAGATCTTATCACCAGAAAATCGACCCGCCGTGATTTTTTACTGAACACAAACTACAATGATTATCAATCCGAAACCGATCTTTAGTGATTAGTGATTACCGAATCACACCTGAACTTCTGAAGGAGGGTTTGATTTCTATTTTCAGGTTATACAAAAAAAAGTTGCCCTGAATTTTTAAACTCAAACGTACAGCTTTTTGAAGTCACTTTTTTCAAAATTGAAGCGACATGCTAAATGTAACATTCAGTTATACATCCCACACATATATATGGCTTTCAGAGCTCTCTAAAAACCAGTGGGACTACGATGCTCTCATTCTCGGCCACTTCCCGAGCCCCGTTGTCCCGTTTATACCCAAAAAACCATCACACTCCAGGCCACGGCATACCAAACCCTGTTAAACCCACGGAGCCCTTATTATCATGGCAAAAGCTTCATCCCGCCTATCTGGTTTGGAATGTATCGTCGATACCGATCTCAAAATACCACAAAAGGTACCGTCGCTATTATCGATAACAATAACCCTGGATTTCTGGAAATTAGTCTTAGGTTCACAACTCTCTACTATGCTAAATCATAATTTTTCAGTCGCGGTCTACCAACCAATAACTGGCGAATCTTCAGACAGCTCCACCGTTAAAATTTTCTAGAGCGCACCTGTCGTGGTAACGTTACTCTTATTTAAGCCCACTCAATCATAAACCGTAAACAACTCAAAAAAATCTTCTTTTTAACCTAACTTGTACGATAGCGAGAGAAAGAGGGATGGAGGGAGAGGGAGAGAGGGATAGGGAGTGATGGAGGGAGGGAAAGGGAGAAAGAAGAGTTAAAATAGTTAATTCATCCGACAACTAAATTATGCTGAAGCCGTTGGCTCAAATTAAAAAACTTTTTTTTTAAAGTTTTTTTTCCATTGCTTCCATTGATTGAGTGAACGAAGGACAGACAGCAGGGCTGGTTTCCATTGAGCTTGCGACTGGAGTCAAGCATAAAAATGTGTAATAAATTATTAATCTTTATATTTTATTCTGTGCTGGGGGGAACACATCTGCTTTTAATAATCTTCGTCTGGAGATGAAGAGCATTCGATTTATTAGTCGCATCGCATAATTTGAGTAAGTATATATATATGTATATATATATACATTGTGAACTTGAGATGAACTTGTCATTTGCAGTCAGCGCTTATAGACTGAGGAGGGGGGGTGGAGGAAAGCCGGTGACGTATTAGCTACGAGCTTAAAAAATCCTGAAGAATGCGCCACACAGCCTTCGCGAAAGTTTGGCTAATCCTTCTTAAAATGTTGGCGGCGTCTCGGGTTAAACTTTTTTTCTGAGGTCACTCAAAGACGTTTCCGTTTCTTGCATTTTTTTTGATTAAAAGTGAATTAAATGAGAATTAATTATTATTAATAAATGAAATAGGTAATTGAGAAGAAAATAATCCGTTTATAGAAGCCATCATCAACTTCTAAGAGAAGGGAAAGAGAAAAAAAAAGAGAGACAGAGCAAGAAAGAAAGAAAAAAGAGATGGGATACCGAAAAGTCTAGAAAAAAACTCCCCCACAACTTTCACTGCGCCAGTAAGTAAGTAAGAGCATGAAAACGTAGTCATATTTGAAATTATTTATTTATTACCCTGGGAGTTTTTTTCAATCATTCGACAAGCACATCATTTTATTAGTACTTAAGTATAAGCTGCACGTTTTTTTAATAAAACGATTCAAAAATATACGATCTGTACGCATAAGTTATTATCTAAAAACACAGTTGAAAAAATATTGCTAAAAATTTCAGAAGAAATTGTAAACGATTATATACAACAATTGCTTCGTAAATCTAAGCGGCTTATGTTTTATAGTGAGGAGCCAATAAGCCTCCTTGGAACTTCACCAAGCGTACAGGTATTATTATATATACGAGGTATTATTATTATTATCATTATTATTATATCTCGTATCTATCGACTAGTGATAAGCTTGGCAATCGAAGTCTTTATCCGTATCTAGCGACAGACGGATTCAAACTATGACGACCATATTAGATATCTATGATAACGACTCATAAGCTTCCGTTTTAATAACAACAACAACAACAACAATAATAATAATAATAATAATAATAATAATAATAATAATAATAATAATAATAATAATAATAATAATAATAATAATAATAATAATAATAATAATAATAATAATAATAATAATAATAATAATAATAATAATAATAATAATAATAATAATAATAATAATAATAATAATAATAATAATAATAATAATAATAATAATAATAATAATAATAATAATAATAATAATAATAATAATAATAATAATAATAATAATAATAATAATAATAATAATAATAATACTATAATGATAATAATAATAATAATAATAAAGCAGTAATAAAATTAATAACAACACATCGTGAGTTATCAAGGGTCTTGTGGAGTGGCGTTTGCGCGAGAGTGTAAAAGAGGCCATAGATTGCGGTCGCTATAGGAGACTCGTTGGATTTGTTCGAGAGTTGCTTGCGATATTCTGACATCGACTTTATTATTGAAAACTCGTCACATTGTTGCCTGTGTTCAGTAACGCTTCTGAACTAGAGAAGACGAGTCTCTGAATAAACGTACAAACACCTTTTTAAACAGCCAGAATGGAAACTCGTTTAAATTATGTAAACGTTTTAGTAGTAGCAGTAGCCGTCTTCAGCTGTCTGTGTCTCGTCGAACGGGTTGAAGTTGAGGGGGCCTCGTACCCGAAAAGCCAGGCTGACCACATGCAGCAGAGGGACGATTTGATACAGAAAGAAAAAGAGTTCGAGAGTAGAAATTTCAAATTGACCGAGGTTTGGTTTAATTATTTGTTTTTTTACCAATGCTTTTATTAACTCGTCGGCTCTGTTTCTCTGTCTGTTTCTCTGTCTGTTTCAAATCTTGCAATTAATTTTTGAGTCACTTCCTGATGTTAGATTTTTTTCAAATTTTGCATACATGCTCAAGATAGAAGACAATGCAATATTCAATTATTAGTTTTACAATAAATCAATTAATTTAGTTAATTTTCTTGAGGATTTTATCGAGGGGTTTCTTGAGGGTTTTCTTGAGGGTTTTCTTGAAGGTTTTCTTGAGGGTTTTCTTGAGGGTTTTCTTGACCACAAAACGCTAACCGACTGGCAGACTATTTTACCAAGTTAACACGAACCACACTCACTGTCCGCGATTCTCAAGCGTGTACGAAATTTTCATGAAAATAGTTGAGATATTTAAATTCGATGCTTTTTGATGATATTTTTATTATTATTACCAATGCTTTTATTAACTCGTCGTCTCTGTTTCTCTGTCTGTCTGTTTGTTTCTCTGTCTGTTTCAAATCTTGCAATCAATTTTTGAGTCACTTCCTGATGATAGATTTTTTCAAATTTTGCATACATGCTTAAAATAGAAGACAATGCAATATTCAATTATTAGTTTTACAATAAGTCAATTAATTTAGATAATTTTAATTAATTTCGATATTTCGATATAATTAAGATATTTCGACTTTAACATAAAATAAAAGAGTAATATAAAAAAAAATTGATTGCAAAATTTGTGTTTTAATTACATATAAGAGCATTGGTTTTAAAAATTCGTTTTTAATTTACTTGTTTATAGTTTTGACGACGTTTTAATTAACGATAAAGTTCAGTAGTTAGGGTATACCAGTAAAATATCATATTTATATTAATCAGCGTTGGTGTTATATGGTGTGAGTGGCCCCCCAAAAAACATTATTCAGGTCCTTTATTGACATGCTGCATGACTGACTATTATTGCCCAGCTGCAGAGGGGGACATGGGCTGGGTGGGTTGAATCTAATGTTTTTGAAACATATGTGGGTTGGTTGGGTTGAATAGCCGTTTTAAAAATGGATCTAATCTAACCCAGCCCATGTTCATCTCTGCATGGCTGTCGTGTGGCATTTAAAAAGTCAATGACTGGGTTGAGGGGGGTAGTCACACCTTATTGTTTTTTAAAATTCTAAAGGTGTACTTTCATTCTAAAAATTATCGATGGGAAGGGAGGGGGTTTGAGTACTTTTTATTTATGGAAGTATAATATAATGTAATAAAAACAATCATTTTCTTCTTATTTAAAATTGATTTCAAATGACGTAATAATTAAATATTGATAAATGTTAATAGGAATTTTATTTTAATTATGAAGTTATTATAAATGCATTTATTTGAAAAAAAAACTAATTTCCTACAACGTGGTCTCAGTACTGTTTGAATTGAATATACTTAATTTTTTGTGTGTTAATCATTACACGAATGATCTAGAATAAAAATGTATGAAATGATCACAGCTAGGGCTCCGTTTGTTTGGACCCTGGATGGGGAGCAGGAATTCTAGTTTTCAAAGGTTACCCATCATCCATGAAAAAAAAATATTTTCGAGTCTTGAGAGTAATTCTATCAATACTTTGGTTATAACGTTTCAGCGCACATCCCTGATATTTGTCTCCCCCGGAAACGTTTCGTTTGCGTCTTCTAAATAAAATAAAACATCGGGGATCTAAGATAAGAGAGTAGTTTGCAGGGGCTCGCCGATTACTATTATCAGCTACCGGAGAGGAAACGCGTCTTTCCTTCTTAGAATATTTGATATGACTAACGGCATTTGATTCTATTTTTCAAGTTCACCGCCTTTCAATAACGCATATTACGTGCACCACGCCCGGGGTGGGGCGTCTGGAGAGGTTATAAAATAGGAATTAGCTTTTTAAGTCAGAAAATGTGGATAAATAAATAAATAAAACGTATTCTTGATCGTATTCTGTATACATTTTACCTATACACGGTTAGAAACGATAGATTTTCTTTTAATTAAGCTCACATAATACAAAATGATAAATATTCATGACTTGTTGACTGCAATCACGTTAATAGTGACAGCTCTTAATCAGCATCCTAACTGCATATTATCGAAATCCTTGAGTTTTTGATTGACTGCATACTTTGACGAACGAAACCGTTTATCGTAATGGCAAGTTTTTATTACTGATAAGTTCTTATCATTCTTTCTGTGCGATATTAAATATTTCAGGTACTACTATCACTATCAAGTGCTACTTCCTTCTGACTCAAGAGTGTGTGTGCACTGGGTTCTGTGAAGTTGAACCCGTTCATAGAAGACATCAAAACACCGATAACTGACTAACTTACAGTATAGGGTTCACAAAAGTAGGTACAGAAGCCGTTTCTCGGGCAAAGATAACAGTTAATTAATTATTTAAATAATTAAATACTTTTTAATACTTTTAAATTTCAGAAACCTAAAAAACATGTTTTTTTTCACAAATCTCATATATTTTGGAATTCTGTAGAAAACATAAAACTAGCAATTTTTTTTGAAAATTCCACTAAAATATTGTAAAAAATTATCAAAGTTTATTACACGTTGCCATAAAAATAAATCATGAGTTTATATTGCAACTTTTGCCTAGATTGTATGACTTCCATGATTTGTCCTACAAGACAGCGAGTGGACAAGCAAGCAAGCAAGACCGGCGGCAAATTCAATGCGAGAAATTTACAACTCAGTTATATCTACCTATTTGATTTAGCACTCACAGTCTAGGTCACTCCGTCGTTTACGTTCCGTTATATAGAGTATTTAATGAGCCAAAGATCAATTATTATCTCTATTGAATGAGGAGAGTATAATTAACGAATTCAATAGCTCGAAAGACAATTAAAATTCTTTTTCTTGCTGACGCCGAAGTTAAAGGCAGTGGCGTCAGCAAATCAGCAAGTCAGCAAGGGGTTAAGTGTCACTTGGTGCGTTAACTCACGGGGTCATCCCCCTCACGACAGGATATGTTACAGTTTTGAAAAAAAAACTCATTTTCAGTTTAAGAAACTTAAATTTAGTAGAGATAATTGATATTTTGAGAGTTTTTCTTATGTAAAAATATCCAGATGTACTGAATGTAAATAAATAAATGATTGATTGATTGAATGAATGAATAAATAAAACAAATTATAGAAAAATTAACCATATTTATCTTTTGGCTACTTTCGTTTTAATCCGTCTGCACATAATATAAGCTTATTTGCAGAAACATTCTCAGCTTATAATCATTTAATTTGGATCCAACTGAAGCTTTGTTTTGCTATTGTTTCTGGTGGGATCAGAGACTTACAATATAATATACCAAGTCTATGGGTGAGATGAATTTTGTAGTATGCATTGCTCACTTTCCTATGTAAAACAAATTGTTATTATCATTATGAGTGCTATTATTTAAGTTAAATTACGAATTGAGGTATCGCATGTATGAGAAAATTTGATATCGGAGAGTTCCTTTTTCATCGTTGCCACGACCAAAGCACATGCAAAATTGTCAAATAGTAGTTTTTTTTCATCATTATGACCTTGAAATGTGCGCACATCCCTACCGTGGGCGGAGTCTAATTTAAAACTACATCCTGTAAAGTAAACAATCAATCAATCATGGAAATTTATATAACGCTTTTTACTCGACTCAAGTTCAACCTCGCCGGAAAGCAGTTAGCGACACTAAAGTTGAAAGAGAGGAAGTAAGACAAAATATATGGTCCACAAAAAAAGAAAATAAAAAGAAAGAGCGCTTATTAAAAGGATTGTTTACAGAATCGTTCATATTTTGGACTGATATGAGGGATTGAATGGTTGCTAAGCAAGTTACAACAAGATTAAGAAAAATTTATTGAAATTGAAATGCATTTTCGATATTATTGGTTTTTCTTGAGAGATTTTCAGAGCACCTGTAAAATCGTTGTCATGTTTTCATGTTCTTCATATCTCGGACATGCATATATATATATATATATATATATATATATATATATATATATATATATATATATATATATATATATATATATATATATATATATATATATATATATATATATATATATATATATATATATATATATATATATATCTATATATATATATGTGTGTGTGTGTGTGTGTGTGTGTGTGTGTGTGTTTGTGTGTGTGTGTTTGTGTGTGTGTGTGTGTGTGTGTGTGTGTGTTTGGCTTTTCTTCTTACATGCAGTACCTATGACAGCGCACCGACTGCAATAATCTCAATAAAAAAAAAATTATTAGGTACCTACTATAAAAAAAAAGAAAAACAATTGTACAGCTTACCATTCATGGCGTTGTTTTAACTCCTTTAATTTCATTTTATTTGCTTACATGTCAGTTCATTGTGCAATATTGTTTAACTCTTCTTAACTCCCTTGCTGTCAGTTTCTTTTTTAGTTTTTAAACAGCTGATTGATGTACTGTTATTAGTAGCCGACTCTTGAAACATACGAATGTCAGTTATGATTTAATGACAGATAAACACGAGATTTGTTAAACACAAGATTGTTGAGAGTAGGTAAGGTACTGACTTTTTTTAAGACTACTTATAGTGATCAATAAATCCAGTAGCGTCATTTCAGCATTTTCTTGAGGGAGGGGGGAGAGTTCAAATTTAAAAAATCTCTTACTAAATGCTTAACTTATTCGTCCCTAAATTGCTGATGACCGTGGGGAGGTTAGTCGGAGGTAAATTTTCCAAAAATTTTCTAAAACTCTATTTTTACACTTTTGACTACATAAATAGCTGATGATCGGATGTGGATAGTAGGAGGTACATTTTCCAAAAAAAAAATTCAAAAACGCTGCCCCCCAAATAACGCCCTTGAATTGATTCCGTACCTACATTGTAACTTAAAGGTTAACCTGCTGTGATAAAGTCGAGAATGAAAATGGTTGCATTCAAAAATTATTTTTGAAGTTCATATAGCTCTAAATAAACATTTGATGATATAATGTTTCTTTTTGAGTTATCTTTTTTCGGTTTAATTCATTTGCGAATTTATTATCGCGTGGTTACTTAATTACCGTGCGACTTTTTTCATTTTTTCCATTTTTGATTTTGCGACTTTTATGATTTTCAGCCTTTTTTAATGCGACTTTTTTATTATCGACTTTTCGATTTTGACTTTTTAATAGTCAGCCGCGTTGTTTAACTTTTCCACGTCTCGCTGATGTTAAAAATTCTGTACCGTATTTTTTCGCATATAGCGCGCGTACGCAGATAACGCGCCCCCGCAGATAACGCGCGTTTGTATGAAAGTTTGGTATGACGCGCACACGAATATAACGCGCATATGTATGTAAATTCTGGTATAACGCACACGCATATAACGCGCTAAAGGATCCATGCTATGTAAAACCGCATATAACGCGCACACGCATATAACGCGCCTTAGGAGAGCGCGGTATGTAACAAGTAAATTAAAAACGAATTTTTAAAACCCAATGCTTTTATATGTAATTAAAACACAAATTTTGCAATCAATTTTTTCTTATATTACTCTTTTATTTTATATTAAAGTCGAAATATCTTAATTATATCGAAATATCGAAATTAATTAAAATTAACTAAATTAATTGACTTATTGTAAAACTAATAATTGAATATTGCATTGTCTTCTATTTTGAGCATTTATGCAAAATTTGAAAAAAATCTATCATCAGGAAGTGACTCAAAAATTGATTGCAAGATTTGAAACAGACAGAGAAACAAACAGACAGACAGAGAAACAAAGAGACAGGCAGAGAAACAAACAGACAGACAGAGAAACAAACAGACAGACAGAGAAACAAACAGAGACGACGAGTTAATAAAAGCATTGGTAAAAACGCATATAACGCGCGCGTTATATGCGAAAAAATACGGTGAGTCTACATTGATACCGCGACCGATGTGGAATGAGGGGAACGAAAGTCCCGAGTGCAACCGTGAAAGGGTTTAAAAAAAAAAAGAAAGAAAATACTGATTGACAGTTGATGCAATTTCTCCGATCATCGACTTTTTGACTAACGTTTACTCTCCTGTCCCCAAGTATCGAATTTTCTTTTACAAAGGGGGTGCCATTTATAATATCTTGTCCACGGGTGCCAAGCACCCTCGCAACGCTTCAAAAATCAGGACCCTTTCTTTCCATAAGCAGATGATTATTATTATTATTTACGCACAGCAAACAAGACAAATCGTAAACTTTTGGTTGATTTAATCCGACTTACGCCTTCTTTAATCGCTTAATTTCCGTTTGCCATTGAACTTAAACAATTATACGTATATAAACGACTAAGATAAGACTCAGGCAACTAAGTCAACCGTTTGACTTAAGGAAAGAAAGAGACAAAAATCGCCCTTTTTTAATTGAATATATATGTTTAATATTGTTATGCATTTTAATTGAATTTATATGTTTAATATATTGTCATGCATTTTAATTGAATTTATATGTTTAATATATTGTCGTGCATTTTAATTGAATTTATATGTTTAATATATTGTTATGCATTTTAATTGAATTTATATGTTTAATATATTGTCGTGCATTTTAATTGAATTTATATGTTTAATATATTGTTATGCATTTTAATTGAATATATATGTTTAATGTTGTTATGTATTTTAATTGAATATATATGTTTAATGTTGTTATTCACTGAGTACCTACGATATAGAAAGTTTGTTTCCAGCAACTTGTTTTGTCTAGATTATTTTAAGTTACTCAGAGACATCTATCCACAGACTTCTCAAAATTTTTGGGGTATGATTAATCTCCCTTGGTGTGTTTTTTTTCGGGCTTCTAAGTTGAAAACGCGATGTGGAGGCGTGATGTGAACACATCGTCTACACTACACTACTAAAAGTGTATACCTACTAATACCTAGGTAAAATCGAACTTTGATTGACTTTGAAATATGCGTCATATCGCGTATAATTTAATAATAATAATAATAATAATAATAATAATAATAATAATAATAATAATAATAATAATAATAATAATAATAATAATAATAATAATAATAATAATAATAATAATAATAATAATAATAATAATAATAATAATAATAATAATAATAATAATAATAATAATAATAATAATAATAATAATAATAATAATAATAATAATAATAATAATAATAATAATAATAATAATAATAATAATAATAATAATAATAATAATAATAATAATAATAATAATAATAATAATAATAATAATAATAATAATAATAATAATAATAATAATAATAATAATAATAATAATAATAATAATAATAATAATAATAATAATAATAATAATAATAATAATAATAATAATAATAATAATAATAATAATCAATTTTTGAATCTGGTTTTACCGAAAAATTAAATTATCTAAATTTATGAAGAAGATGTGTAGTTTTGTTCGTACAGTTTTATCTAATGTTTTAATTAATTTCATTCAGTTCTTTATTAATGATTTTAGGTGAATTAAAAAAGTTAATTCTCAAAAGTCGGCACATTTTTATGTTTAACAAAAGCAAATTAAAGTAAATAATAAAGAAAAAATTTGAGATTTGCTACTTTGATGACGACGACAGATTAAAAGATCTACTATTCGATGCAGTTCATTGTATTATATATTATATACCATTTTTTTTTGGTTTTGAGTGCGAAAAATATTGTCTGATGAGTGTTTGATGGTTGACGTGAGAGTGTGCGTGATCAGTAGTGTTTTTTGTCCATATCCCTTGATTTGGTTGGAGTTTGACAAATCGGAGGGGGAACGTCCAAAACGTTGGGTGGGGGGGGGGGGAGAAACGTTTAAAAAACCCACATTTAAATTTTTCTACAAGATTTTATACACCTTTCTTTCACAAAATAGCTGATGATCGGGAGGAGGGGGAGGGGGAGGGGGGAGGTAAACAATTCAAACTTTTAGAAGCTGTCTCACATTCAGATGCATACTGAAGTTCATATAAAATATTTATAATACCTCCAGGATTTAAAAGAACTACAAAATAATAGTAAATAATGATGTTTAGCGCAGTGAAACTCGTCTTCGATTGATGTCTTTCTTTTGATCTATTGGTAGTATAGTATTGCATTACAATTGCAATTACTTTCTTTGCTTAAAAAAAAAAAAATGATAAATCGATATAAAAATAAAAATAATAAATCAATATTAAAAAAATAAAAATAAAAAATCGATATTAAAATAAAAATAATCGCGTGATCGTTTCAGGATGAAATCGTCGTCGATCAATTCTTAGCGTTTCTGAAATGGAAAGAAGCACAGATAACGATGGCCAGTGGTTTTCCACCCTCTAAACCCATCGAGAAAGTTCTGGACGAAGTTCAGAAGACTGAACTCTACAAGATCCTCAAAGAACTTCCGAAGGGTGGAAACCTTCACTCCCATGAAGGTATAAACAACTAGTACAAAAACTGCAAGTTTTTGAATTTTTATTTTAGAGAGAGAGAGAGAGAGAGAGAGAGAGAGAGAGAGAGAAGAGAGAGAGAGAGAGAGAGAGAGAGAGAGAGAGAGAGAGAGAGAGAGAGAGAGAGAGAGAGAGAGAGGGATGGAGAGAAGAGAGGGAGAAAGGAGGGGCGAGTGTGACTAATAATTTTTGGCGAGAAGTCCCATAATATATTATTTTTTACATTGCTTAAAACCGCGCCACTACCACTGTCTCATCTTCAACCATATTTATTGAAACCTAATTATATTTTAAATCCATTCTGCCAGCAACAAAAAAACAAAATTTTTTCCAGACCACCAACTCAGCAAGAGATTATTATTTGACATCATCTGGAGTTCCAGCGACTTCGGCAATCTGTACATCATAACGAATACCTCCCACCCCGATGTATGGATGATGGACTTCTTTGTAAATCCACCCGAGGGACAATCCTGGGAAACGGTATACATGCAAATTATAATTACTTATGAACAATCTGTTGTTTTTCCAACGTTTCCGAAACCATTAAACTATATTATATGGATTGAAAAAAACAACTGTTTATACAAATCTCAGTTTTGCGATATTTTGTGTTTATGCAGACTAAAAACTATGATTCGGCTTCCTTATGATTTTTATTTCATTTTATTTTGTCTGGTTTATGCGACCGATTTTATATGGCAAAAAAGAGAAGTCGCATAAACGATGTCTTATACTGTTTTATCTTTACAGGTTAGAGATGCTGGACTGACCAAAGAAACCATCCTGAAGAAGAACACTCTACTCAATCTCCTCACTCCAGAGGCCACCAACAACCCCACAGACGCCGGTAAAAGGTGGACCCTCATCAACCCCCTCTGGGGCAGGGCTTCTGTCCAGCTGATTTCGAACATCAACATCAAACGTGAATACTTGAAGGCAATGTACGAGCACAGCATGTCTGAGGGCGTTACCTACCTGGAGACGCGTCGGAGCCTCGGGTGGGAGATGCCCCTCTACGAACTAGACCGGACCGGGGCGAGTAACGGGACCAACGGAAAGAAATTTCTCGATCCAAACTACGAACTGGAGGTGACTTTAGCCGTAAACCTCACCAAGGAATTCATGAAGAGAAATTCCCGATTCATCGGCCACAAAAGGATATCCTACGCTGTTCGTTTTATGGACAACAAAACCTTCGACCAGGTCATGAGCACAACGGTCAGACTGAACCGGAAATTTCCGGATCACGTTCTCGGCTTCGACGCAGTCGGAGAAGAGGACGCCGGCTATTCGTCGCTTCACTACCTCGACAACTATCTGTCTCTTTACGCAGACGGAAAATCAGCTGTTCCCCTGTTCCTGCACTCCGTCGAGACCAGCTGGCCTGATGACATTCTGACCGGCGGTTTCGAAGGGGATTTGCTGCCGACACTTCAGAACGGTTACGAGTCGGTCTTGCTTCAAGCCAAGAGGGTCGGGCACGGTAAGGGATTCATTAAGAAACCTTACTTGAGGCAGATGCTGAAAGAAAGAAAGACTGCAGTAGAAGTCTGCATCGTCAGCAATCAGGTACCTTATTGAATCGATCGATCAATCAATCAATCAATCACTCACCCAATCGATCAATCAATCAATCAATAATTCAACCAATCAATGTGAACATTATACAAATAATAATAAGAATGAACATTAATTTATTGTAATAATTTATGATTATTATTATTGACCTTAAGTTGTTTTAAAGATTTTAGGCATGGACGCTGACATAAGAAATCACTACGGTCAGACGCTGTACAAAGAAGGCGTCCCAGTCGTTTTGGCTCCCGACGATCCGGGAACTTTCGGCTACGACAACGTCACCGTCGACTGGTACATGGCCTACCTCGGCTGGGGCCTGAATCTAGGAGATTTGAAGCAGTTGGCTCGAAACTCTCTCACGTACTCCGGCATGTCGGAAAGCGAGCGGAGCGACGCGGTCGACAACAAATGGACGCCCAGCTGGAACGAGTTCATCTCCAGAATTAAAGACACCGCCTGCAAACGCGACTTCATCGGGGAGGCTACCAACGAGAGTAGACGGGTCGTCTTCCATCGCGTCCTTCCAACGGCAGCCGAGCCCGGTTCGAAGGTTCACATCTTCGGAAGGAATTTCGAACCGGCCATCTGCAAGCCGGCGAAGTGCAAGTTCGCCGACAGCTTGGAGGCCAACGTGATCTACGAGTCGAACCAGCACATCTCCTGCGTCGTTCCAGTCTGCGATCAGTGTAGAAATGCCACCTTGATCCAGGTAGCACTGGACGGTAAGACGTACAACAGCACGGGTGTTCCGTTCCAGTTTCTGCCATCCACAGGACATTCCACTAGGAAAGATTCTCATCTAGTACTTTCTCTGCTATTGATAGCCCTACGTTACATTTTATTGATTTAATGTTTTTTTTTTTTTTAATTGCGGTGAAGAGAAAACCGATATCAAAGAGGAAAGTGATAAGATTAGAAACAGAAGAAAGAGTGTACTACCAATCAACGAAGAGTTAAAAAAAAAATTCAATTTCGCTTAGTAACGATTAATTTCTTTATTGCTCGTTCACACAACCATCCGATCGGACTTGCATAAGTATTACACGTAATAATAAAATAATAAAAAATAAAATACTACGTAACAACGGCTTCAATTCGATTCATTCGTAACGTTTAATATTGTAATAATCGCCTTTCAGAAAAATGTAAATAAAATTAATAACTACCAGCACTAAAACAAGAAAATTGAATACTCTATCTCATTCTCTCTCTCTCTGTCCAGGTCAGCCGATGTTAAAATTTGCATAGGAAATTAATAGAATAATAATAATAATAATAATAGTAATATAAGTCAAAATTAAACGTTCCGACCAGTAGATAAAAAAGAAAAAAAAACACCGAAAAAACATAATAATAATAAGGAATTAAAGACAAACTCAGACGATAACAAAAAACAGTCAAATTATTATTACAACCACGTCAAGTACGAGTAACCAGTTGAAGTCGATCCGATCTCTATCAAACGAGAGAAAAAATAGATTTGTCCGAACGTATCTTCGTCTTTCAATAAAAAATAAAAATTAGCAAACGTTTACGTGTTACCGAGCTTTCCATTCGGGAGAAGAAAAATAAAATACTATGTATCGTTTTATCAAAATCACCATCATCATCATTATCATCACCGCCCAACAGTAAAGAGAAGTCCTCCGGATATCCGATCTATTAAAAGAAAACGAAGCAATTGTCTCAGTCGGGAGTTTATGAATAAACAGTATACATGTGTGCATCACTCGCGTGCATGCGTGTATTATTTACATGTGTATATGCGTGCGTCATTCGTATGGATACGCGCATCATTCACATACATACATAAACTGTTAACATACATAAATGTATTATTTGCATAGATACATGCATCATTCACGTAAATATATCACTGAAATACATATATACATAATTAAAATACATACACGCATCATTAAAACACATAACGTACATCATTAAAACACATAAATACATAATTAAAATACATACCAACATCATCAAAATACATAAATTCATCATCAAAATACATACATACATCATTCACATACACACATGAACCATTCACATAAATTCATGCATCATTTGCATACATACATCATTCCCATGCATATTCACATACATACATCATTCACATACATACATCATTCACATACATACATCATTCGCATACATACATCATTCACATACATAATTCACCAAAATACATACATCATTCACATACATAATTCACCAAAATACATGCATAATTTGAATTCAGACATATAATCACAAGTACACGTATCATTTATACACAGACACGCATACATCCATAATTTATACACAGACGTGCATACACGCATTAGTTACATAATGACATTCGTAATTTGCATAAATACAAGAACGGATCATTTGCACTCGTAAATGCAACAAACGCACTCGTAAAAGAAGTAAATTGCATTCAATTTGACAATTAAAAATATTTATACATAAAACTTTCCATCACATTCACAGACCCACTATTAATCAGTTAATTATTTAAACATTAATTCATCAATTATTATGCATAAATAACTTCTATGCACTATAAACATATATTATATATAAATATATAATTTAGTTCATCTATACATTAAAACTTGGGATGAAAACCAAGAATGATGACATTTCCAAATGAACATGATGGTTACACTTTACAAAGAACAAAAATAAAGTTAAATGAGTTAAAATTCATGAAAATATATATCGATATAAATATACATATACATATATATAACCAGAACCGCCATAAAATCTGGAAAACAATCCAAGTCAAAGAATCATCGCCGCATTATCTTGTGATTGAAAACTGAGCGGAATCATCATCATCGTCAACAACAAATACGTCCGATTGTTTTAAAAAAACGATAAAACAATTATTATTATTATTATCAACGAATACGGATTAATGCGAAGAATTTCAATGAAAATAAAACAAAAAACGACGCTCCGGAAAACACGCACGCACGACGACCCTTAAAACACGCACGACGCGTTACGACGCCGGAGACTGAGGCGACTTGAGTTTCTTGATCGTGTTTTTAAGGGTTTGACGTTTGTTGCAGAACCACACCCTGATGACCTCGCGGTCGAAGTTCAACTTGTCCGCCAGCTCCGTCATTTCGGAACCTGAAAGAACAGCAGTTAGTAAGTAAGTAAGTAAGTAAGTGAGTAATAAGTAAGTAATTATGTAAGTAAGCGAGTATCGAGTTAGATCGAAAATACAGATTCATAAAATCTTTTTTTTTAATTTAAACATATACCTGTATTAGTATTTTATTTAAATTAATGTTCACTTAAAACAGACAAAAATTATAATAATAAGATACAGATCGTTCAAAACCAATCAACACTAACATTCCAAATAAACGTAAAAAAAAAAGAAGAACCACACATATACACAAACAAACACGCTTCTCATCATCATCATTATCATCATCAGGTACAGGTACAACATCATCATCATCATCATCATCAACAGGTACAACAACATCATCATCATCATCATCAGGTACAGGTACAACTCACCTGACGGATGAGTACTGTGCTCGAAATGCTCGTTCAGCAGCTCCAGAGCCGACGGAGTGAACGACGTTCGCCTCTTTCGCTTCTTCGAAGACTCCAGGCCGATGAACTCCGGAATGTTCTGGCTCCCGTTCTTCAGCCTCTCCTCTGCCATGGCCATCCACCTTTCCAGGACCGGTTTGATCTTTTGGGCACTCTTCGGGGTTATGTCTAGTTTTTCGAATCTGATTTTAAATATATATATATATTTATTATTAATTAATACACTTGCAAAGTAAACTTTGCAACAACACCAAAGTTTGGCTCTACAGTTACAGCTAGGCAGAGCCAAAAATGGCTATAGCATACGGTATCGTATGATCTCTGTTATGCACCATAATTTCTAAAACGAAAATCAAAATTTTATTTTTTTTAAATGAAGGAGCTAACCAGTCAATCGAATAAAACTATAAACTATTCCACTATCAAACTAGTTATTAAGTCATTTATTAAACTAGTTTTTCAATTAATTACTCAATGATTTTATTAATCAATCATTTATTTAACCAGTTTACCAATCACTCCTTTATTAAAAAAATCTGTCTTATATTTATTCGATCAATCGGTTAATTATTCATTCGACTTATCAGTTATTCATTTATTCAACTACTTAATTATTCATGCATCAGCTCAATTACTCAGACAGACAGACAGCTGAAACAACAACAAAACCTGCAAATAGCAGATTGGCTGTAAGATGGTCCCTCAGTGATGCTCAGAGCTTGACCAACTTGAGTCTGAGTCAGCCCCAGAGATAGCCTACGAAGCTTGAACTGCTTGGCGAATTCTCGCATTTCATCTAGATTGACTCCGTCTACTATGGTACCGGTGTCTCTTGTACTACTTATTGTGTCTGGAAAACGAGAGAGAGAGAGAAACAAAAAAATTAGATTTTTAAAACAATTTAAAAACTTATTATAAATTTTAGTTTTAATAAAATTTATTATTCATGAGCAAAGCTAAATCCGATAATGTGCAATTCAAATTTCAGATCGTCTATGTTCAGGTTGAAATCACACACACACACACACACACACAACCACACACACACACAACCACACACACACACATAATACTAATAATAGCCTAGATATGCTTATGGATATATTAGTTTACTTATTCAGTGGTGACACTCAAACAAAAGTTTCATTAAAGTTGTATGTACAATTTTAAAAAATAAAAAATCTAGTATAATTATGTGAAAAACCAGTTACGTTTACTAACTGGGTAATAACTGATTAATGTTTTGGGTCACCCCCGAGTTGGCAAGCGACGAAGAAGTAGGAGAGTTAGCAGCCGAGGATGAAGCCACGCCCGAATTTGAAGTAGTCGAAGACAACTGGTTTTGCTGCTGCTGCTGACCCACATTGGCAGCAGCAGCCGCAGCAATGGCAACCGGCCCGGACTGCAGCAGCGCCTGGGCTACTTGAGAGATGATTTTAGAAGAATTGGCGACGTCGTTGGTCAGGCCGCGCTCTTCCATCGCCGAGACGGTAGTCGGGAGAAGACTCTTCATGTTATTGGACTTGTTGACCGAGTTGGGCTGACCACTCGTGGAAGGCGTGATTTTAGTCAGAGTGCCGTTGCCGCCCAGGCTTTCCACTTTTGGAATCATTTGCAGCTGCTTGTTGCTGCTGCCGCCGCCGCCGGCGTTCGAGCCCGCCATGACCGCGGCGAGAGTCTGCTGGAGGAGCTGAAAATTTTGTTGATCCGTGTTTAGACTCTTTCAATGAAAAACAGTGTCTTTTATAATTTAATAGATTCGTAATTTTTTTTAAATTCGCAATAAATTGAAATAAAATAGAGTCTTTTATAATTTGATAGATTCGTAATTTTTTTAAATTCGCAATAAATTGAAATAAAATATCAATTCTTTTTTTTTCTGGAAATAATCGTCAGCTGCAAACAAACCTGTGGGTTTCCGATGGCAACGATCTGTCCTTGGGCGTTGGCTATCAGCTGCGTCAAGTTCGCCGTGGCAGTGGAATTGAGGAGGGCAGCTGCATTGTTGCTGTTGTCGATGTTGTTGGCATTGTTAAGTTGTTGTTGTTGTTGCTGCTGCTGCTGTTGTTGTTGCTGTTGTTGTTGAACCAGCTGTCTGATGGCAATGTTTTGGAAGTTCTGGTTCGTATTTTGAGTCATCTGAGGCACTTGAGAGAAAAAAATTTGCATTAAAATATTTGCAGAAAAATTAAATTCACTTGAATTACAATTAGTACTTATTATTTTCTAATAAAATAAATATATACATATTCAACTAAGTAATTTAATCAATGCTCACTGATCACTCCCAGCTGAGAGCCGAGCATGAACAAAGGCTGAAGTCCTTGATCTGTAAAAAAAACAAGTAAGACCACGCCATATAAATAAAATATTAAACATTACCCCATTTCAGACATTTGCACATCTACTGCATATGACATGACACTAACTGGTATTTCTGATAGATTAGAGCCATGCTAATTATAAATTTTTTTCAGCATATAATCATTTACCAATATAATTAAAAAAATTTAAAACTATATCCCTCTCTTGGAAATAAAGCACTGCACACTTGATAACAAAAATCGATTCATAACTTTCCTATCAAAACAAGACAATCACAGTGAATACCGTCTCAAATATAAAATACCCAAAACTCGACCATCATCGACGAATACTGACTATTGGAAGATGGCAAGGCCAAGGTCAACGGTTGATGAGCAAGTCCACCCATGTTGGTAGCTATCAGCTGTCCGTTGGAAGCAGTCAGCAACTGCATCTGATTGTTGAGCCCAGCAGTAGCTAACGATATCGGTATGGAGAGCAACTGCTGATTCAAGTTTCCGGCAGAAACGGGTATCAGTAAGTGCTGCACCGGCATCGGTAGAGAGGACGAGCCAGCTGCTCCGCCCGACAAGCCGAGAGTTGCTTGATTGGCCAAGAGCAGCTGCTGGGCCACCTGGTTGCTCTGCTGGTGTTGAGCCAGAAGGGTCGGCGTTAAACTTTGTATGTTGGTGGCAAGGAGATCTGTGAATTGTTTTTTAAAAAAATATAAAAAAACGTTACATTGGAAAACAACTTTAAAGCTACAAGAGTACATAAGATTACCTCTTTAATCATTCAAATGTGGTCTTATGCTTAGAATGAGCTTAAAAACTTTTATACTTTCTGGTCAGAGATATGCATCATTGGCCAGATAAGCCTACTTTAGTAATATTTAATCCCAGCATGGTGGAGTAACCTCAATGATGCCCTATTTCTGAGAACTATTTTAAAAAAGTGAAATAATCCGATTGCAAAGTTAACGCGAGATTAAAGCTACCTTAATAGTATCAGAAAAAATTTAAATCTGATTGGAAACTAAATAAAATCATAGAAAAATAATAACTCCGCCTCATTCAAATTCCATCAAATCAAAACCAATCAGGACGTTCATTAAGAAATGCAGTTATGCACGAAACTAAAATCTCGATGAACACACTCGTTTGATTGGACAAATCCGATTTCTGGCCGTCGCTACCTTGCTGCTGCTGTTGTTGAAGCGAGTTGAACAAATTTTCGGTCAGTGCAACTGTGATGTTGTTGGACTGCTGGTTGTTGTTGTTGGTCGAAGGGTTATTGGAATTGTTATAGGATGACGACGTGGAGAAGGAAAGAACTGGTGGAATGGGAGAATGGTTGTTGGTCCCAGAAAGCATGACGTCCTATGATGATAATAATGATAATGATAATAATAATAATAATAATAATAATAATAATATGATTTTTTTTATATTTAAACAATAGGTTTCTTTAAAACATTAATTTTTTTTATATCTTAATGATAATAATATTATTATTTTTTTTATATTTAAACAATTAATAGGTTTCTTTAAAGCATAAAATTTGCTCTAAAAGACATCAACGATGCTAATCAAGAAATACACGCTGAGCGAATACACACACCGAGGGTTAGTACTTCGATATAGAACTTACATGAGACGACACAAAAAAATCACCAATCTATCATAAGAAAAAATAACATAATTCTTTTCACCGTAATATCTAGACTGAACAATTTTCGGGGGGGGGGGGGAGTAAAAGGACATCTTTTATAGAATTTAAGTTCTTCAAACCACCCTCTCGCACAATCGGCTTCGGTTAATCATGTCATATCAATACAGTTGATTTTTTACCGGTAAAAAAAACCAACTCAAAACTTTCATCACGTCGAAAACACGGGTTCTCTTCTCTCCCCCCCACCCCCGAAATCTGCAGGCAACAAACAGAAGTACCTGTTTAATGATCGCACCGGAGAGGAGGTTGACACCCTCGGATTTTATATCCACACCACCTAGAACGTCCCCTATACAATTTCCAGAGCTGCTTGCGTCACCATCCATATCTTTTACAACGGCACCTATAATAGATGGAAAAATTAATTTGTACAGGTATTGAATGTATTTAGTAGAGGAGTTATTAGAAATATATACATTTGTACATATATATTATTACATTTAAAAAAAATATATATATATATTGCTATATTTTTTAATAACAAATATATTTTATCGATATATTTATGAGCTCAAAACCTTTTAAATTAAAAAAAAAATGAAAAAAATTAACACTACATATCACCGCGTTATGCGAAATTGCTAACATACATACACACATACAGACAGACATAGGAAATTATGTATGTATATGTTTATTTAAAAGAAGAAAACAAAGGAAATAATTTCAATCGATGAGTTAAACGGTAACACGAGAGACTGCCTGGTTGGTTGGTCACAGGACCACCTCAGATTTATTCAGCATTTATTTTCAAACGTTTTTTTTTAATCACGACTACTTTTTTCCGGGTATTAATTAAAAATTAAAAAAAAACCGTCTCACAAAATTTACATTTTAATTAATTAAATAAATATGTTCAACAACAGGTGTGTTTCTCGAGAGAAAAAAAATAAAGAAAGAAATAAAAGAAAGACAAAGAAAGAAATAAAAGAAAGACAAAGAAAGAAACAGATATGTTCTAAGAATTCTAAATAATGACATCTTCTGAAGGTGAAAGAAAAGATATCAATTTCCTTCCACTGTATAAAAATTGGAATAGAACTATGCTCTTAATAATAAATAAGAACGCCAAACATATATGGCAATGTGTGTGTGTGTTTGTTCACTTATCACATCCAAACAGCTGGAGCAATCTAAACAAAAATTGGCAAGGAGGTAGTTCTCATAGGAGTGGATAAGGTTTAGAGAAAGATTTGACTCCATACCCCAGCCACAGTGGGTACGCCTACCTTAGGGTTAGGGTAAAGTCTAGGGTTATGACTACAGAGAAAAAACAAGAAAAAGAGAGGGAAAGCAAGAGAGAAACAATGAGAGAAAAACTACTTTAAACCTCGGGCAACGTAGCAAGTAAAATATATATTTTAGAGTTATGCCACGTTTAAACACTCTACATCAGAAAACTCTTTCTATTTTATATCACAACCAAACAGAAAATATTGGTAGAACATGATAGCAATTTTATGTGTGTGTGTGTTCAAATTGTAATTTGCGACAAGTAAATAAAAACACAGTTAGAAAAAAAAAACAAAAAAAAAGAAAGAAAATAAATTCAGTTTTAATTAAATTAAATTAACAAAATAAGAAATAAATACAATTTTTTTTAAATTAAATTAACAAAACAAGGAATAAATACAGTTTCAAATAAATAAAATAAAAATGAATAAAACTTCAAATAAAATAAATTAATAAATCTGCAGAAGTACGGACCCTCAAGTTGGGGTAATGAGTGAAATTCAGAAAATTCCTTCTTAGAAGCAATCATTAGGAAGAAAGATTCAGTGCCTGCCTAAAAAAGTCATGATGTAGAGAAGAAGAGTTTACAAGAAAAAGAATTATGTACCAAATTTTTTGCCATTACAAACTCTTATTTAGTACTCATTTCTATCTTAGGCAATTTTATTTTTATGGTAATTTTTACCTATAAAAAAAACCCACTCTAGCTATTTTACACAAATTTGTGCAGAAAAACAGAAAGAGAGAGAAAGCAAGAGAGAAAGAGAGAGAGAAAGAGAGAGAGAGAGAGAGAGAGAGAGAGAGAGAGAGAGAGAGAGAGAGAGAGAGAGAGAGAAAGAGAGAGAAAAAGAATACATTTCTATTTGACTTAGAATGAAAAAATTTATTTTTCTAATAGAAGAAAAATCAGAGGAGCACTTAAAAACCATCCAGAACACACGTGTGATGTTACATCAAATCTTCATAATGACAGCCCGTTTCGCTCGCATTTTTTCTTTCAATCGCACTGGAAAAGAAACAAGCAATAAGAGAAATACCGAGAAACAAACAAACAAACAAATATTTCAATCAAACGTCGGGTTCAAGGCCGACTGAAATAAAAACCTGGAAAAATATAAAAGAAAAGAAGAAATGAGAAAAATAAATTGGAAATGCGATGATTTAAAACTGTTTCGATTAGTAGGAGAAAAGAAAATTAAAAAAGTAATAAATTATTAAAATATTTATAGAATAAAATTTAACAATAAATTATAAATGTAAATATATATATATATATATATATATATATATATATATATATATATATATATATATATATATATATATATATATATATATATATATATATTTCGTGGTGGATTGTACGCCATCCAAGTTTCTGATATATGTGGCTCGTAAAAACATATCAACGCTATGTTTCCTTATAATATATATCATAAAACATATATCTTCGATAGTTATTAAATTAGCTAGTGACGGATTGTACGCCGTACAACTTATAATACTATCGAGCATTGATTCGTACCCATTCATAGTCGAGTGTTGTGTTCAACATACCCCAACAAAAGCGCTTAACAACCACTGTTTTTTGACGGTGGAAGTGGCGCAGATGGTAAGGTAGTTGGCATGATGCGAGGCGGTGTTGCCGATCCGACAGTCGTGGGTTCGAGTCTGAAGTTGAGACATATATATATATATGTATATATGTGTGTGTGTGTCTGTGTGTGTATAGGAAATGATGTCTTGTGCAGTGGGTTTTAGCTACTAAGGGTGGGAGTGGGAACCTCCAAGAAAGTTGAACTTTATAATATTCTCCAAGTTGATGACTTGAGGATGAGGATAAAAATTTTCTTCCGAAAATTAATGACCGAGGGGGAGGTAAAATCTATTGAACTTTTTTTTCAAAATTTACAGCCCCCAAAAGCTTTTTTTGCTTCCCTCTTAAAAGCCCCCTTTGGAGGGACTGCTGCACTCCCACCCCTATGTTATGCCACCAGACTTGTGATCAAAACTACATGACTTTATTTTTTGATATTTAAAAAAGGAAAAAGGTTTCTAAATTCCTTATTACATTATTAAATAAATAAAAGTAACATCCAGATAATAAATAATAATAAAACAGCATTAAACTTTCCTTGTAAAATCAGAATTGGCAAAGCTTCAAATAAAAAAAATAACAAATTGTCCAAAATTAATCTTCATTATAATATAATTACATTACACATTACAACCTGCAAAATAAGAAAAACAAATTCAACTACATATAAAATAAAATAAAAGACATTTCTGATATCAGTTTACCTTTGAACCTTAATGCTGTTATTGATTATTACATTAACATCATTTAAGGTTTTAATAATCTAATTAAATGTCAACACTTTCTAGAAAAAAGAGCATTCTGAAAAGTTTCAATTTATTAAACATAAAAAATAATTACAATGCATATTATTAAACAGCTTATATATAGCTTTTACCTCCACAAAAAATCCTGAAAGTAAAGCAGATGAAATGAGACAGCCTGGATAAACTATAATATTTATGAGAGAAAGTAGAAGAAAAACATTTAAGCAGATCTACTACTATAATATTATGAAAGTAATAAAAAATAGAATTAATTAACAGCAAAGAAAATTAATCTATATAAACATAGGAGAGAGAGAGAAGAAACTATACTGAAGATTGTGATTGCCACAAACAGGTGTGAAGTCAGAACTGATTCAAACAATTATTAAGACATGGTTGACATTGAATTATCGATTTGAATTTACATAAGACATTTCCCTCTCTTAACTCTTGTTTGGAATAAATTAAAAAGAGTCAACAGTACGGGTTAGGACGCCATTTTTATTGATTAGTTTCAGAAAAAGAAACTCAACAAATGAGTTACAAATGGCTCACGACGACAACAATTAATAAAAAATGAGTCGTCTACAACTACAGGTCTCGCTCGACACGAGAGTTACAAGTTACATGTCTTGGGTCTTGGAAGGAAGACGATATGATATGTTAACATTCTTAACTAACATGAACTATTCTATGAAATCTTGTCCATTATTATTATTATAATGTTTAAAAAAAGTGCCACGTAATGAACACGATTTCATAGCAGCGCTCGAGTTATAATTTATAATATCAGGCCGTAAAAATAATTTTAACGAGAAGACATCATCATATTATTAATGGTCGTCGTATACAAGCTTCGCTCGCACCTCGTTCGTCGCCATATATTTATAAATTATAATAATTTCAATGTTTATACACGCCATTTAAAATAATAATGCGATTCCGAGCACGCCCGCTATTCAGTCGCTCACCTTTGAAGATCTTACTGCAAGGAATAAAGAAGAATTTTTCAACTAAAGATGGAAATGAATGTCGACATTAAACAAAAACGGCGGAAGCTACTAGCAACCTTGCTGTTTATTAAGCCTTCATACGTATATGGCGTTCGCAAAACAAAAGGCTTCGGCACCGATGCACTGTGCCAAAAATTCAGTACTACATTAAATTAGCATAATTTATTATAATTAACAATTTCATTATGATAAGTGATACTTATCGGCAGTCCCAAATTATGAGCGCTTGAATGTAATCTGTGCCCGATTATGATGATTTGAATATGGGGTTTTTTAATTGCAGTAGAGAAATGGGATTATTATTTTTTGTTTAATGTACTTAGAAACAGTTAATTTTAAAATTAATATATTATTGTTTTATTAATAAAAACTTAATTCATTATGTTTTTTTTTAGAAAAACGCGTCTCGTTTTTAAAGATGGACTTAAGTATAAAATAGCTTTTGCTGTTTAGGTAGATGCGCGTTTCTTCTGCATCTAGCATCTAGCTGCTGGTTAATTGGGAATGTAGCGTTTATGTTTGAAATGATAAAGTGATTAGGCGTTTTTAATGAGTAAATTGCGTAAATTTGGCATTTTGGCCACGGGTGGCCTTCTTGGATTTGTTGGGTATCACACTTTGGCCTCTGAACCTGATGTCATTCAGGGTACGTCTCCTCAATTGAAAAAACATGATCTACAAAAAGCGATCGTCAAGTCGCAAGAAATTATCACCAAGCTGCAAGTTAGTAATTTTTAACCGAATCTTTTAGAATTAATGAATTTTTTATTTATTCTTTTAACTGTGCGTTTTTGCATAGGAGCTTTCGCGTGTGCAGCACATAACAGTCATAACAACAATAACTTAATTTTTTGTGCTACAGTCCTGAGCTCAGATCACAGTCTCGCTAAAGGGTAGCTTCTTTTCCACAACAAAAAATAACTCAGACACTATAGTTAATGGATGAGTGTCAACATTTGCTGGAAAGCAGGGTGACCAGCAGGACCTTTCAAAGGGGGTGGGGGCAAAGTTGGGAGAATCCAGAATGAGAGGTTCATCATCCAGAGACTAAGAGCTGATGACTCCATTTGCAAAAAAAAGAAGTGTTTTTGGTGCAGCTGAATTAAGATAATAGTGATCTTACAAATAAATTACTGACAGAGTTTTATTTTTAAAGAAAAAAGCTTCAATACCTGGCGTGAGTGTGGCAGTTTCGGTGAATGGCAACATCGTCTGGAGGGAAGGTAGGACATAATTCGAACTATCTGTACTTTTCTATAACTCGATAAGTTAAAAAAGCATACAAATAAATCTGGAATAGTATGAAAAAGTAGCTTATATTTTGGCTTACACTCTGATGACTATGCATCTATGTCTATATTTGAAACAATAATTTTATATGATTATTTCTCATAATTATATAAACAAATTAAATTTTTTTCTAACAATTAGGTTTTGGGTATAGGGATCTGGAAAATCACTTGCCATGTACGCCAAATACGGTTATGAAAATTGCCAGTGTCAGTAAGTGCATCACTGGAACTCTTCTGGTCAAAGAATTTGAATCTGGCAAGCTGGATTTGGATGCGGACATCACCAAATACGTTCCTCAGTGGCCGAATAAATTGTGGCAAGACGAAAAGGTACTGAGTTAATGAAACGCTTGTCGATTATTTTATCTCATTTTCGAAAAAGTTTTCTTTAAATTTTCCTCATGATCAAACTCAGCTTCAAAACTTTAAATTTAAATTTTTTTTTTTAATAACGATTAAATTTTTTCATTGAGTTTTAATTCTTCTTTGTTATCATCTTGAAAAGGTCAAGATCACTGCTAGACTGTTGGCCTCACACATGGGTGGGATCAGGGGCTACAAGCTTATCAATGACGAACGTATCCCTCAGGTATCTCAAATTCCGTTATTTGTTTTTACAATCTCTCTCCGCTGCAGTTGCTTCCAAAAATTTATTTTTTAAGTTTGTTTTCTTACTAAAAAGTGGATTTCTATGTTTGTTTTTCTTTGCTTTTTGATTTTTATTTTATTATTCTTTTTTTTCATATTTTTGTAGAAATTCAGGTACGAAGAGTATCACCTGTCTAAAAAGTTTAACACCGTGATGGAAGCTCTCAGCCTGTTTGTCAGCGATCCGTTGGTTGCGAAACCAGGTAGCATGCGAAACCAGCGTATTGTATATATATATGTGGGTTTTCGTCCAATTAAATCGTGTGAAAATATATTCCATGTTATTTTTAGAAGATATATTTTTTAAATGCTTAAAAGTAAACTTTTTGTTTGGATGTGATCATTGGAAAGTGAAAGTAACACATTGAGATTTCTCGATTAATTTGTTTTTATTTTAAATAAGTTCCTAATTTTGTTTAATTAGAAGCTAAATAATAATAGTCATAACAATAAGAATAAGAAAATGTTGATAAGACGTATATTTTTTTTTTAATCTACTTCCAGGACTTGAATTCCACTATAGTAACCACGGGTTCACCTTGCTCAGTGCAGCTCTAGAGAAAACATCGAACCAGAAGTTTGTTGATCTACTCGGCGAAATGTTCAAGAAGTTCGGAATGAAAAACACTTTTGTGGACTCCGTTAACAGTATTATCTATGAGAGATCTAGGTTTGAAGTGTACATTAGTCATATACATTAAATTTGTTGTATTGTATATTTATTATTATTATCATCATATCATCATCATTATTTTTTGTTTTAGAAACTTACCTTTTTCGTGCTAAGCTAGGGTTGGACGTTTTTCTCCGTATTAAGTCCCTCCACAAGTCACGATTCAGAACGGGGTTTAATCGTATGAAACTTTGTTTGAAAGATCGTGCTGTTCTGTTTTGTTCTTCTGAAGCTGTTTTGAATATTTTTTGTTTGCCGTTGAGTTCTTCTGTTTTAGATCTTTTTTAATTTTCTTATTATTATGAGATTTATAGAAAAATTAGTAGCTGAAAACGTACGGGTTGGGTGAATTTTTTTTTATTTTAATTATTAAGTGGTTCCACTGGGGATAAATAAATATCGATTGAGGCGCTGAATACGGCTGCCTGCATCGTAGTGGTCTTGAAATCGATTCGTCGGTACAACACCACTGTAATATCGTCGGAATCTTTTATCTTTATCTTTAAGTTTTAAAAAAAAAAGTGTTTGTTTTTCTTTGTAGATCTTTTTTAATTTTCTTATTATTATGAGATTTATAGAAAAATTAGTAACTGAAAATGTATGGGTTGAGTGAATTTTTGTGATTTTAATTATTAAGTTTTCAAAAAAAAAGTGTTTGTTTCTTCTTTCGCAGACACTACTCTCACAGAAACGGCATCGTGGTCAACGCCCCTCATGTCGAAAGTTCTTTCAAGATAGCAGCAGCAGGTCTCGCCTCGACCGCCAGCGATCTCGTCAGATTCGCCAACGTTCTTCTATCGTGCTACCAACTGCCTGACGATGATAGTCATCATCATCATCCACCCCCCTCTGAGACCACCAGCGGCGCTCCTTTGAACGTGCCCGTGGAAAGATACTTGAAGAAGAGTTCCGTAGAAATGCTCTGGCACCCAATAGATAAAACGTCGGTCAGCTGGAGCAAGGTCGGTCGGTACGGATTGGGATGGCAGGTCGTGGAAGACGAATCGAAGAACAGGAAGTACGTCGGGCACACCGGGAGTTCGATCGGGATCAGCAGCGTACTCATGATATCTCTTCCGCGTGAAGTGGAAAAAGACGACGGCAAAGTCGCGGATGTCGTTAAGAAAAAGATATCACTGCCTTTCTTTTCGCCAAGTTGGAATCTTCTTCATTTTATAATGAATATTCATTATTAAATTAAATGTTCATTTTATAATGAATATTCATCATTTAATTAGATGTTCATTTTATGATGAATATTCATTATTTAAATAAATGTTCATTTTATAATGAATATTCATTATTAAATTAAATGTTCATTTTATAATGAATATTCATTATTAAATTAAATGTTCATTTTATGGTTAATATTCATTATTAAATTATATGTTCATTTTATAATGAATTTTCATTATTAAATTAAATATTCATCTTAAAACGAATATCTAATTTAATAACGACTAATAATCCATTCCGCTTCCAGAAGCCGAAAGTGCTCACAGCTCCGACACCGTAGTCGTGGCGATCCTATCCAATCTGGACGGCACTTCACTCGGGCCGGTAGCGATTCAAGTGGCTGACCTTTTCGTGTGAAGGGGGTCGACGAGTGCGTTCAGTCGTTCTCTTGGAGAAGTTTTCTTCATGGGCACGCGGTTATCATGTTATTAGTTTTTTTGTTTGGTTTCAGTTTTTTATTTAAAAAATTCGATTGTTAGCTGCCTGAATTTTTGTTGTTGTTTTGTTATGTATATAAACGGATTTTTCTGTTGTTGTTGTTGTATTATTAAACTGGCAAGGTTTATCAGTTATTCCTTTTGAATTGGTTGACGAAATAATTAATTCACGGTTACTATCGCAAAAATGGACTGCCTTATTATTGTATCATCCCTGTATCATAAATGCGTTGTTATCTCATACATCAACCACTTTTTTCTTTTATATTATTAGTTGGAGTTTTCAGGAACAGTATTAAACGATACGAAAACATTGAACTTGTGTCGGCACTTTTTCGGTTTCTCGGGTTTTTTTAAGAACTCGCTCCGATGTCGGATTTGACCCGAGCGGAGTTTCGAGATGACGGTTATTAGTTAGCTGTCTAAGGAAAAAAAATTTTTTTTTGAGATGGTCAAAAATTTATAATAGACCGGAGTTCCTTTTTACATTATGCGTTATAATAATACTGAAACCGAGACACCGGTGGCGTAGAGTACGGCAAGCGGGCGACAAATTCCAGGAATAAAAAACTGTTTCAAGATTAAAAGTTTCAACTCCCTCGTTCATCCACGCCACGCCACGCCACTGCCGAACACCGAGTCATGAACGAAAAAAAAAAAAACAAAACAAACTCCGCTCTTTTTCTTATTTGATGAATTTTATTACAAGAATTTATTTAAAGATACGAAATAAAACATGTTGCAGTAACACTTCTCACAAGAAAGAATTTAAATCGAAGAAAACGCTTTCAAAGCAGATGAACCGCGCGCGTGTGAAATTAAAAACACTGACAGTCTCTTTTTTCTATCTCCTGACTACGAACGTTGAAATCAAAAACCTTAAGCATACAAGAAAGCGCTCAAGGAAGGCACATGACGACATAAAGAATCAGAAGAAGAAGAAGACTTCAGACCTTGAGAGGCACCGATGGATGAAAAAGTCAGATTAACTTGTAGCTTAAGGTTAAAGGACACCTAAAGCAACAAGACAAGTGGAAGACTTAAAACTACAAATAATCGCGGCCTGAGGATGTTTGAAACATGTTATAAAAAAAAAACATTATATATATATATATATCTAAATATACTATATATGTATACTATGTATATTAAAAAAAAATTGCACTTGGGAGAAACATCTGATCATTTTGATGATACAATGAAAAAAATTGAATTCGTCTCGCGATTATGTAATTAATTAACGAAGACAAACAAACAACTCGAAGAAATGTGATCAAACGGTAATGTGATCTCAGAAGAAACGCGATCAAACGACGTCCGACGCGTTAACGCGAGCAGAGAACGAGTGCAAACAAATCACAAGAGTCCTACACGTGAAGAAAGTTCCGACAAATTAGAGATAAAAATTATTCGTTTTGTACACAAAAAAGTCTTATTATTGCTTAAATGCTGCAAAATATATCCCCATCGTACAAATTCAAATCCGGTGGTCTTTCGGTGGTCAAATTGGTGAGATTCGCAAGTGATACGTCCATTCAACAATCAATAATAAGTTCACGTTTAATTGATAATAAACACCCCCGATTTGGCGTTTCTAACATTTAATTACTCGAATACAATTTAATAAACAAAGAGTAGATAATAAAAAAAATATAACAATACTTGATAAATGTTCTTTGGTTGAATAATTCAAATTTGTTTATCGAAAAAAATTGCAGTTTTAATTACAATTGAATTACTCCAATACGCCCAAATAATCCTCCCACGCATCGAGCGTACGCGATCACACCCCCGTGGGATGGGCTATAAAATCGATACCGGAGAGATAAGGCAAGTAGCTTGAATTCTGAGGTCTACTGTCACTATTCTCATCATCATCATCATCACCTTTGTCACCCTTGTTGTTATTCATGTCACCGTGGTGACGCAAGTCGGCCTCTCCGCCGCTCCCCTGAGCCGAGCAACCGTCGCCGATCCTGCTAGCGAGGAAAGGATCGGTGGCGGCATCCGCGTAATCGTCCTCGCTGGCATTGTCGCCGCGGTTTTCGTAACCTTTGACCTCCGGTCGGTCGTCGAGGACGTAGCGGTCGTCGGTCGCGCCCGTCGAAGGGTCGGCCACGAGGCTGTCGAAGAAGATTTCCGACTCCGAAAACCCGACGGACGCGACCGAGTGATCGGAGTCGACGGATTTGCACTTCTCTAGGGTTAGTCTGGCGTTCAGGTGGTCCCTTCCGTGCAAATTGGATTTACCTGCGATTAATTAATTACGTCGATGAAAGCAATATTATCACTATTCAACTGTTTCTTCTCGACGTGGCCATTATAACACCAACTACTACAAGCAGCAGCCCTGTCATTTTCATGGAATCGAATAAAAAAACAAAACTATTTAAAAAAAACAAAACTCTATAAAAAAAACTCTATAAAAAAAAACTAAACTCTATAAAAAAAAACAAAACTCTATAAAAAAACCTTTATATTTCCAAGTCAACTTTTTTGCCGAAGTGTTCCTGACAAACAATTCTTGACCGACAGGCAGAGCGGTCGCTTCATTGAGAGACCAATCAGAGTTGTTCGACTGGATGAGGGTGGAGTCAGCATCATCATCTTGCTCTGATTGGTTGAAAATAGATCAGAATTTGCATAACGAAATTTACCCCAAATTAATATAAACAAATTTTAGTCTCCTCTTTCATAGAAAAACCAAAGTTGGAAAAAAACTATAAGAACTGCAGTAGAAACAATATAAAAAACAAAATAAGAAAATCCAAAGTAGAAAAAAAAGAAAAAAGCAACAAAATTTAGAAAAACTCACTGGAAATTTCCGAGTCAACGACACTTCCATCGAAACTTCCGGAAGCATTCGATCGTCTGATTGTATGCATCTTCTCCTGTAAACCTTGATATTTCTCCCGGTACTCTTTCAGCTCCTAATATTTTAGTAATATATTTGTTTTTTTTTATTATATGCTGTAATAACATAATAGCTTGAAAAATACATTTAATGATGCGATATAATTTTTCAATGTCATTTTCTATAATGTCAATAATATAAATACTTTAGCAATATATTTAATGATGTGATTAATAACATATAATTAAATAAAGATATAATTTAACATTTAAATGTTATGTATTACTAATATTTATGACTATATTATTATAAGAAAAATTTTAAAAAATCAGGATTTGTAAGAACAAACATGAAGTCATTGGTCCTAAAAATGTATAAAAGTGATTTTGGATAATAAAAAAAATAATAAAAGTTAATTTATATATAATAAAATTATAAAAGTTAATTTAGATAACCAAATTACAAAAAACCATTTAGATAATAAAATTGTAAAAAATCATTTAGATAATAAAATTATATACGTTAATTTAGGTAATAAAATAGTAAAAAATAATAATAACAAACAGGAAAACACAAAAAGCCAACCTCGTTTGCATTCTCGAGTTGAATGAGAGCATTTTTAAGCTGCTCGTTCAGCTGGAATACTTCCGCTTGTCGTAGATGGGAAGACGCCTGCAAATCGAGATTAAATGGAGAGACGTGAAGAACAATTTTTTTTTTTATATCATTCTCGTATAACGGTGTTGAAAAAAAGAAACTAACAAGCTCCATACTCGAGTAAGATTTATAGCCATTTTTATATAAGAAAATCATTCAGGCAATCAATCATTCTCTCTGCGGCTTACGACTGTCTCTCTCTTTTTTTTGGCGCTGTTTCGGGTAATGAGGAAATGGATCGCTAGCGCTTCAAGGAAACGTCACCAGCTGACTTACACGTGCGTGCTCTAGCCCGCGTGCAAGAAGGATGTTCAATGGCCGCCGTTAAATAGTGAAATGAAATAAAAAGTTCACGATATTTAACATGGCATTAGACGATAATAATTAGACTCCTATGCCACGGAGGAAAATGGTTCAACGGGGGTTTCATGCAGCATGCAGGCGGTGATATAATAACGATGATTATACAGGTTGTAATATAAATATCTTTTTTGATTATTTCAAATATCAAACTTGATTGTCTTGTAATAATACTTTTTAAAAAATGAAAACAAAACAAGTTTTGAAAAGTGCATAAAAGAGTATTTATAGGAAAGTTGATTAGGAAGATATGCAATACCTAATACTATATAGATACAATAATTCACTCGATCATTCACTCATTCAATTTCATTCATTAAATAATTCATTCATATTTACTCATTCATTCATTCATTTAATAATTCATTCCTTTACTAATTTATTCATACATTCATTTACTCATTCATTCATTCACCTACTCATTCACTAACTCATTCATTCATTTAATAATTCATTCCTTTACTAATTTATTCATACATTCATTTACTAATTCATTCACCTACTCATTCACTAATTCATTCATTCACCTACTCATTCATTCATTCATTCACTCAGCAAAACTTAAAACACAAGTCGTTAGTGAGAAAAAGAACTGACTTCTTTCAAGTTCACGAGTGCCGATGATTCTTCTCCTCCGTCTCCGGTATCGATCGGATCCCACGACGATGACGTTGTGCCGCCGTTAATGACTCTGTTGAGTTTTTCTATCTCGTATTTCATGTGGGAAGTTAACTCTTCGTTTCTGAAACAAAACACGACAAATAAAAATGTTTTTTTTTGTTTTTTTTTTTAATACCAAATGAAGCTTTTATTTGACACGAAATTAAATATGACTTCGTAAAATATAACTTTATAAAATACAACTTTATAAAATACAACTTTATAAAATACAACTTTATAAAATACAACTTTATAAAATACAACTTTATAAAATACAACTTTATAAAATACAACTTTATAAAATACAACTTTATAAAATGCAACTTTATAAAATACAACTTTATAAAATACAACTTTATAAAATGCAACTTTATAAAATACAACTTTATAAAATACAACTTTATAAAATACAACTTTATAAAATACAACTTTATAAAATGCAACTTTATAAAATACAACTTTATAAAATACAACTTTATAAAATACAACTTTATAAAATATAAATTTATAAAATATAACTTTATAAAATAAAACTTCATAAAACACAATTTCATGAAACATAAATAAATTCACAATTTGTGGCTTTGATACAGCACCAGCTACTAGAAACAATAAAGAATAAAATAACGTTCCTTTAACTTACTAAACCACTCAAAAGCACATACTTGAATCTCTCGACTCTCACAATGTCTTAGAACTAGATACTAGTTAGACTACAACATAATAATAATGATAATAAGATACATGACTTTTCTGACCATGAAGTCTGCTAATGAACTTGAACCATTTCAAAGAATTTTCATCATTAATCATACTATATGAAAAATAATAAAAACCGATATATGAATTGAAATGAACTCAAATTAGGACAGAGATACAGTTATTAAAACTGATATACGTTCAATGAAGGACTTATAAATAACAGATGTGAATTCTAAGATTCACACGATAAACTTGTATTACAAAAACAAACTTGAATTACAAAAAATTTTTTGTTTATTTTTTTTTCTAGTTTAAATAATTTCTAATTAAAAAATAAATATCTTTTATTCAAAAACCAAAAATTTCTTTTATTTACACTAAATAATAATAAAGCAAATTCGATTGCATTTAACATTTTAAACATCATAGCACTAGAGCAAGGGGGAGGGGGAGAGGGAACAACCTGGAAAGAAGATCTTGAACCCTTTTCCGGTTCTCGTGGAGAGAGTTCGTCTGCTGCTTGAGCCGTTCGTTCAGGGCGGCGTTCTCCAAGCACTTGACGGAGTACTGCTCCGAGAGCTGTCTCAGCTCCACCTCGATGAATTTGACATCCTCCCTGAATATGAATAAATTAACATAATCTTTAATAATCAATAAACTAACATAATAAATAAATTTACATAATCAATGAATTTACATAATTAATAAATTTACATAATCAATGAAATAACATAACAAATAAATTTACATAATCAATAAGTTAACATAATCAATAAAGTAACATAACATAACAGGTGAATTAACATAATGTCACCATGCTTAGAACAAGGATATCTTGATATAACAACTGGATCCACAACCTACTCTAGTAGGCCTAGACAATTTAGCCAATTACATCATAGTTACATCAAGATTTTTAGAAGTATGATATAACTACTGACCATTTTGTCGTTTGTTACATCAATTTATTTATAATTATGATATAAGAAGCGATAAAACATTAGGCCTACTAGAGCAGGTTGTGGATCCAGCTGTTATATCATGATATCCTTGCTTAGAACCACCACTCTTAACATCCATTAATGATGATGACAATGATTAATTAATTATTATCAATTTAATTAATTATCTCTAGACTAGGAAGAAGCTGCACAGCCAAAAAAGTTATGTTCACGGATACTTGCCAGTGACAAGGACATCACGAATTAGACTAAATTCTTCTGTACACATGAAGTACCCCATGTGATACTGAATTATAAGAAGATATTATAACAAAGCAAGCTTGGGGTTTGTTCAGAAATTAAATAAATAAATAAAATAAAATTAAAGTCGGTTTTAAATTTTATTTAATGAAGTTCACATAATGATAAATCAGAAATTTTCTTTAAATTAGATTAGATAAACCAAATGGTTGGTTGTAGGAGATAAACAAACTAATAAAATATAAGATATATTCAGAAATTCTGTAAAAAATAGTTAATCTTATATAAATGCAAAAATTTATTTTTAGTGAATTAAATTGACATTTGAACTTCTGTTCGTTCATCTAACTCAACCAATATCCGTCTAACAACACATCCATCTATCAAGATATCCATATATCTATACATCATATCTACCCATCCACCCATCCATTCACCACATCCATCCATCCATTCACCCCATCAATCCATCCATCCATTCACCCCATCACCCCATCCATCCATTCACCCCATCAATCCATCCATTCACCACATCCATCCATGCACTCATTCATTCACCGCATCCATCAATCCATCCATTCACCACATCCATCCATTCATTCACCACATCCATCCATTCATTCACCCCATCAATCCATCCATTCACCGCATCCATTCATTCACCACATCCATCCATTAATTCACCCCATGAATCCATCCATTCACCACATCCATCCCTCCATTCATTCACCACATCCATCCATCCACTCATCTATATTTCTCTCACTCGTGTTTTTTCTGGAGAGCTTTTATATCGACAATGCTGTACGTCTGAGAGAGTTTCTCCAGGAACTTCCTTCTTTCTCTTTCCAGTTCGGCCTCGTGAGCTTTTCTCATTGCATCGAGTGCTGCAAATTAGACCAAAAAAAACTCCTTTCAAAATTACAACCACTTTATAGAGATGAACATAAGACAAAAACCTCATTTCAATTAAAACATCATCATAAGAGAGTTGCACCTAAGGTGCAAAAACCTCACACTTCAAACAATCGGCATGTTTAATTAAATCAAAAATAATAAAAAAGAACTGAGCGTATGAATGAAAAAGCCATCACAGGTGAACTGAAGCCAGACAGTTACGATTACGATGACGACTAAATATCACAAATACCAGATTGAGTGGCGGCTGCTTCTTCTTGCAGTAGCTGTTCCTTCTCCAGGCGCAGTCTTTCCAGCTCGATCACGTGGTTTCTCTTCAGCTCGGCTATCGTCTGCTGCTGAGATTTCTCCAGAGTGTGGAAGCCTTTGTAGTAGATCTCCTGTTGAAACAAACCTTATTATTCAAAACATGCGAAAGAATAATAAAAAAATATATATTAATGAATAAACATCTATTAAAAACCATGTATTTATTTTGCTTGTTAAAAAGCAACACTCCTATCCATTCAGCCTAAGCAAAACCATGTTGCCTGAATTTCAGTTATGATTATCAGGATTTTATGAAAGTTTCATCCAACTTAAACCCCACCCACCCATCGATCCACCCACCCACCCATCGATCCACCCACCCACCCACCGATACACCCACCCACCCTAAATACAACCTAAAACCGTCATTGACCTTAATTTTGTTGACATCCTTGGAGTAAGTCTTCCTGATGCTGTCCTCGTTGATCGGCAGGCAGTTGGCTTCGGCGTCTGCGAGCTTCCTCATCGTCTCCTCCTTGCTGGACATCATCTCTCGCTTGTGGGCGGCTCTCTGGACTGCCAGCTCGTACTGGTGGTCGTCCTGGAGGAGGATTGAACGAAAGAAGAAGATGATGAGGAGGAGAACGAGGGAGGTGACGTAAGCATATATATATATATATATATATATATATATATATATATATATATATATATATATATATATATATATATATATTTACGTAAAGAAGATTATGTTTAACCAATTAATCAATTATAGATGTGGACAGATTCTGACACTATACGATAAATTTGCAAATAAAAAAAAACAATTTAAAAAAAACACATGAGTCACAAGAAAAACACAAAAAATAAACTTTTAACAAACCTGAAGGTTTTTTATTTGCTGTTGCAATCGTTTGATTCGCTCGCACAAATCGTTTCGTTCTTTCTCCATTGTTAAACATTTCTGTAAACAAATGTTGTACGTCATTACGTGTTACTGTAAACAAATGTTGTACGTCATTACGTGTTACTGTAAACAAATGTTGTACGTCATTACACATTACTGTAAACAAATTTTGTACGTCATTACATGTTGCTGTAAACAAATGTTGTACGTCATTACATGTTACTGTAAACAAATGTTGTACGTCATTACATGTTGCTGTAAACAAATGTTGTAGGTCATTAAACATTTCTGTAAGCAAACTTGTACATCACATGTTCTATACCATAATAAATTACTGTAATTAAATTTTGCACATCATTACACATTTCTAGGGAGAAATGATTTAAAAAAAATAGGGTATGGGATATTAGAATGGGATATTAGTCCCTTAGAATCAACCCCTTGGGCAGGCAAAATTTTATTTATGTTGTAAATCTCAGGTTGTTTATTTCTTTTTCTACTCAATAAATAAAAAAAAAAAAATTGCTCATCATTACACACTTCTGTAAGCAAATGCTATACAATCATTACACATTTCTGTAAAGAAAAACTGTGGACATCCTAACACGCGTCTGTAAACAAACCACGTAATAAATCTACAACTACCGTCAATCATTGAGGTTTCCGATGAAAATAAGAAAAACAAGAAATCATTCACACTTTCCCACAGGATTTTTTTCCGAAAGTCAAAATGTAGAACGAATTTGTTTATTTTAGGGAGTAAAAAAACACTCGCTGGCTTGCCAGTGGTTTATCTTCAGAAACCGTAATTAAAATTTTTTTTTTCAATCAAAAATCCAAATTTTAAATAAAATAAAATAAAAAATTTTAAAATAAATAATACCCAAATCTCACCTCACAAGCTGGACTGTTGCTACCAGCTACAGAACTCTTAGATTTATCTCCGGTCTCATCCCTGTTTATGTTATTAATTACTTCGACGTTATCCACCTTTGCCGATGGATTTTCCAACGATTCCATTCCAAGCTGCTTCATCTTTTCTTCTTGTGCCGACAACTCTAGCTTCTTCTCCAACTGAGAAACCAGCTCCTCTTTCTCCTGGAGACGACCTCGGACTTCCTCTAGCTCGGCAACCAAAGATGCTAAATGTTTCGACAATTCTACGCCGCCGCCACCGCTTCCCTCGTCTCCTCCACCACTCAGCTTCCTCAGGGAGTCGCAGAAACGAGACGACCTCCTCTGCTCCAGGTCTAACTTTTTCAAGAGTTCTTGAAGTTTCAGAGAAGACGAAGATCTGACCTCTTCCAGGTCGACTTCGAGCTTTCTAATCTGCTGTTTCAAACTGGAGTTGTTCTTCTCCAAATCCGAAGTCTTGATCTGGTCCGCCTGAAGAACGTCGGCAGTCCGCCCGACGACCGAAGAGGCCGATTGACCGGTCGACTTGTCTCCGGACGACTTTTCTGAAGGCGGTTTCAGTTCGGAAATCAACTTTTCCAGAGCCTGTATCTTTTTGTCCTTCTGAGACGAATCCTTATCGGCTTGTTTCGACTTCAGAGATATCTGATTCAATTCGTTCTCCAAGACAGACTTCTTTTCGTTGAACAATTTCCTTTCCTTCTCGGAGGCCTTCAACCGTTCGGTCAACTCTCCGACTTCGCATTCCAACCGGAGAACTTTCTTCTGATGGTCAACCTTCAGTTCTTCCACGACGCGGACCGAGTGCTCTCTGAGACGACGCAGTTCGATTTCCAGTTCCGCCTTCTCCTCTTCGGAAAAAGAAGGTTTTTTGCTAAGAGAAAGCTTTTCCAGCAGTTCGATCTTTTCCTTCTGCAAGTTTGAGACTTCGCCGCCGAGTTTTTCCACCTCGCCGACGAGGCACGACTTTTCCGCCGAACTGAATTCCAGCATGACCACCAGTTCTTCGTTCTCCGATATCAATTTATTGATCTCCGTGTCCAGTCTTGAAGTTCTGTCTAACTCTGCGTCGGCACTACTGGAAAGGCTTTCGATCTGGTTTCTGTAGTCTTCTGAAAGGCTTTTTAGCTTCTCGTTTGTCATAGCAGTTTCTTGCAGTCTCTGTTGAACTTTGGACAAATTGCTGGCGAGCCGAGACATTTCCGTGTTTTTCTCGGAGAGGGCGACTGACATTTCTGAATGTTCAGTTTTTAGATGTTCAACATCTTGATGGAGATTCTCGATCTTCAACTTGTCCTCTCCCGCCTTGTTCTCAAACTCTGAGACTTTCTTCAGGAAAGACTTTCTGGCAGACTCCCTGCCGAGCTTTTCTTCGGACAGATCCGATTCGAGATTCGACACGAGTTTGTTCAGGCCATCCACCTTCAGTAGAAGAGAATCTCTCTCAAATTTCATGTCATCACAGCAAGAAGTAGAGTGCTTCCTTTGACCCTGACCCTCGCCGAGGAGTTGAGCTCGAAGACCGGCAATGATTCTCTCCCGATCGGACGCTTCGCCTTTCAACTCCGACAATTCCTTCTCGAGTAGACCGATCTTCATTTCAGATTCCTTCAAAGCCAAACCGGTTTGGAGCAGATTCTTCTCTAAGATCTTATTCGAAGTATCTCCGGCCACGGCCAGCTCCGAACTCTTTTCCACTTCTTTCTTTAACTTTCTAATTAAACTCTCGCGATCGGCCAGCAAGGCATTTAAGGACTCGTTCGTGGCTTTCAATCCATCGACGGGATCGCCGATCTTCTCTTTTCTCTCCAGCTCCAGCTCGGCCCTGCCCGACTCCAGACCGCGGACGGAGAGATTGAGCTTCGTCAAGATTTCCTGCACCTAATATGTAATTCGTGAAGTTTCGATTGTTATTGATGGCTCGTCGTTCGTTTAAAAAAAATCGATTGATTATTTAAACAAATAAATTAAATCAAATCAAATGTTAATTTTTAAAATAAAATTAATAAAAAATTATTTATTTATATCAAAAATGTGTGAAAACAGACCTCCGATATCTGGTACTTTTGTGTCCTGTTGTTGATCTGCGGAAGTTGAACGAATTTCGAGATTTCAGACAGGATGAGCGAGTTGACGTTTTGAGAGTTCAGCAGTTCATTCTGCACGTCCTCCAGCCTGTGCTGTAGACTGGATACCGCTGACTGGAAAAATATTTATATATTAAATAAAATAATTATAAATTAAAATAAATAAAATAATTATAAATTAAAATAAATAAAATAATTATAAATTAAAATAGATAAAATAATTATAAATTAAAATAAATAAAATAATTATAAATTAAAATAAATAAAATAATTATAAATTAAAATAAATAAAATAATTATAAATTAAAATAAATAAAATAATTATAAATTAAAATAAATAAAATAATTATAAATTAAAATAAATAAAATATATAATAATTGATCAAAACATCGAGACAAGTCAGGCTCGCGATTGAATGATCTAATTTATATTGAAGCATAAATAAAGAAATAAACAAAAACTGAGAAAATAAAAAAATCTTATGGAAAAACCTGAGCATTCGTGTCGCTCGAATTGGAATCCACTTTCGTCCGGAGTAGGTCATCGAAATTGAGTTTTGTAGCGATGTTTTTGTCCTGCGAAATGTAAATAAATAAATGGATAAAGAATAAAAAAAAATAAATTAGAATATATAATATAATTCGTTATTTCACGCATCAACATATTCAACATGGATACAGAATTTCTGTTGGAAAAAAACTGGCCGAGTCTCGGACAAGGTAACCACTCATTATCCTCAAAAGTTCTTCATGAGTGGTGCGGCAAGATTTCTTCTCTGGTTTTATCGCTGTCCGAGCGAGTCACGCTCCTAGAGACCAAAGATAAAGACAATTTAACTGTAATCAAGAAGCTGACCACCGAATTAACAGCAGCAAAATCATCATTGCAACCTCCGACTATCGGTAACGATTGGGTTCAGGTAGTTAAATCAGGTGGCGGTAAATCAAAACAGCCAGCTGCGCAGTTAGTAGTTGTGAATGCTTCCATGAATGAACTGAATGATAGAGAGAAAAGGAAAAAAAATGTTATCGTTTACGGAGTTCCGGAACCGTCGTGTGCAGTGCAAGTTGACAAAAGATCTGAAGACGAAAAGTTTGTAAAAGATCTTTTTTGTTCAATCGGCAAGTCTGATGTAAAACCAGTATGCATAAAGAGATTAAGATCCAAAGATCAAGCAAAACCGGGCCCAATCCTCGTGGAACTAACTGATGCAAGTCTCAGAAACCCGACCCTCTTGGCAGCTAAAAGTTTGAGAAGCAACAGTACGTACAAGGCCGTTTATATCAGCCCGGATTTAACAGAGGCAGAAAGACAATTAGACTACCAGTTGAGGCAAGAAAGAAACAAACTCAATGCTCAACTTGGTAATGATTCGCCCTTTCGATACGGCATCCGTGGCAATCAACTGCACAAATTCAAGAAGGCCCAATAATTCACTCTTGCAAAAGCCACAGAGAATGCGTCACCCCAACAAGAAAAACCAGCTCAAATCCTCTTCACCTACCTCGTCTCTAAATCACTTTCGGTTTTGGTCCAACAACCCATGCTCGCTCAATAAAGATAAACGCGATGAGCTAACAGCAAGAATAGCAGCCCTCGACCAATCGCTTAGACCACATGCCATGTTTTTTGTGGAAACATGGTTTAACGAATCCTCAGACACCTCCATAGCTGGCTATCAACTGCACCGTAAAGACAGAGAGAGGAGCGCTGGAGGAGGTGTTGCGATTTACGTTGTGGATAAAGTTGTGACCAGTGAGACTGGCATTCCTCAGCTCAACTCTCCAGCTATTGAACAAGTCTGGCGAGTCATTTGTTTCGGTGGAGAAACTTTCCTCCTTGGTTGTTTATATCGCCCTCATGACTTGAACGACGACTATCTCACGCAATGTATTGCTTCAGTCACAACAGCTCGTAGCTCACTTTCCGCCTTGAGCTGCTCATTTATGTTGCTCTATGGCGATTTTAATTTCTCTCACACAAAATATGCTCCAATCGACGTGGGTGGTGGCGTGGCAACAGTTGCCCATATAGGTAACGAACATCCTAGTGACATTAGATTTCAAGAGTGCCTCAACGACTGGCACCTTACACAGCTTGTCACGTTTCCCACGTACCGCTGTAATCGTTACGTTACACCTAGCAGCACTCTTGACCTCATTATTACCAACGACCCCGACCGAGCTATCGAGATACTTGAAGCTGACTCACTTGGATACACGCCCATGGGCCAATCCCATTGCTTTATAACCGGTCGGTTCGCTGTGGCCGGTCTGAACAATTCACGTGTTTCTCAGTCGCACAAACGTTTTATATGGAGCAAAGCTGACTACAATGCGCTGTCTTCTCGTATTTCAAACACCGACTGGGAAAACTTATTTGATGGCCTTTCAGTACCTGACACTTATCAGCTTCTTATCGACCGATACAACGAAGCGGTTGCACTACACATCCCATCTACAACAACTCCATTTGTCCGGAAAAAAGAACCTTGGGTAACACCCGAAGTTATAAAAGCAGCCAGAGTCAAGCGCGAGGTCTGGGCTAAATACATCGCATCGGGGCGCGACTCTGCAGTTATTCTACGAGAATCTCATCGAGAGGCTTGCAAGCGTGTAGCTAAAACAGTCAAGTCGGCAATTCTCATGTATGAGGAACAACTAGTCAGCGCTTCCAAATCCAATCCAAAACTTCTTCACTCACATGTCCGTAGCAAGCAGTTTGTCAAAGACGACATCAACTCTATTCAGACAGCCGACGGCACCATAACTGCGGACCGTGAAAAAATCTGTTCTTCACTCAATGACTATTTTCAATCTGTTTTTGTCATCGAACCTGAGGGTTACATGCCTGCTTTTACAGATCGCACCGAATCAATCTGCGATGTAAATGAAAGTTGTTTTTCTGCAGCTATTCTTCAAAAAAGACTCCACAGCTTAGACAAAACTAAATCGATGGGTCTTGACGGTTTGCACCCACGCGTTCTCAGCAATTGCGCAGCTGCCTTTGCCACACCCCTGGCTCTCATCTACAAGCGCTCCTTCATGTCCGGAGTTATACCGGACACATGGAGAAAATCAAATGTTTCCCCTATCTTCAAAAAAGGCAGCAAGCTCAAGCCTTCTAACTACAGGCCTGTCTCTCTCACTCCTGTGCCCTGTAAAGTAATGGAAGGCATTCTACATGAACACATCATGCAGCACTGCGTCGTCAACGGCTTAATCAGCAAACATCAACATGGTTTTCTCAAGAAAAAAAGCTGCTTGACAAATCTACTTGAAACTCGCGACATACTCACTGAAGCTGTTCATTGCGGCTATGTGGCTGACGTAGTATATACAGATTTTGCCAAAGCATTCGACAGAGTACCTCACAAACGCCTACTGCATAAACTAAAAGCTTACGGCATCCGTGGTATGCTACTCACATGGATCGAAGCGTGGCTGAATGATAGGAAGCAGCGCGTTTTGATTGAAGGCTGCGAGTCCGAGTGGAAGAATGTGACAAGTGGCGTTCCTCAAGGCTCTGTTCTTGGTCCACTACTTTTTGTGTTATATATTAACGACTTACCGGACACTATCACACACCAAATCAAAATGTACGCGGACGACAGCAAAATCATCGGCATCATCAAGTCAGCTTCCGACATTTTATCTCTCCAGGCTGACATTGACCGTGCAGTTGAGTGGTCATTCACTTGGCTAATGCACTTCAATGTCGAGAAATGCAAAATCATGCATGTCGGTCGCTCACACAGAATAACCCACCAATACTCTATGAGACATATTGACGGCACGCGGCGACCACTCGAAGTCACAAAAGTCGAACGTGATCTTGGTGTTCTCGTCTCAGATGATCTAAAGGTCCGAGCACAGGTCGAAAAAGCAGCGTCATCAGCCAATCATATGCTCAGCCGACTCAGAAAAGCTTTCCGCAGCCGCAGCCTCATACTGTGGCGTACACTTTACCTCTCCTACGTCCGCCCACATCTTGAATTTGCTGTTCAATCTTGGTCGCCTTATCAAAAGGGCGATATTAACCTTCTTGAGCAGGTCCAACGTCGGGCAACAAAAATCATTGCAACACTAAAACATCAGCCCTATGAACATCGTCTGCAACAGCTTAGGATCACAACGCTACAAGACCGCCGTTCGAGAGGTGACCTGATCGAGCAGTTCAAAATCGCCCACAACATCGACGACGTCAGCTTTTCCGTTCCGCAAACTCGAGCAGCCGGCCACACGGCATACCACCTGCGTGGCCACAACTGCAAATTAGAGCGCCAGTATGTCAGAGGTTGCGAAGAGCGATACAATTTTTTCACAAACCGGATTGTCGCTCCATGGAATGCGCTTACGCAATACACAATTGACGCCCCGACAGTAAACGCTTTCAAGGACCGCATCTCTTAGGAGTCGCGAGTCCTCCAGCTTCTGTCAGTATAGAGGAGCCTGATGTAGCTCCTCTTCATCAAAAATATAACTTTCAGACATTAATTTTTTTATGGCTTGATTCCATAGACTTTTTTTTTTTATATATTTTTGGTTCTGATAATAAACAAAACTCAAACTCATTCCATAAATTCACAAAATTACAAATAAAAAAAAATTAAAACACTATATGAATGTTTCTACCTTCACATTTAAACGATGAAAACATCAACCAAACCGAACAAATATTTTCCAACGTTTGAGGAAATATCAAGCAAATAGCAGATAGTTAATAAATAAAAAATGCAACTTTCAACATCTCTTTGAAAACCATCTTTATTTTATACCAGTTTATAAGAAAAATAGTTAATAAATAAATAAATAAATAAAATATGCAACTTTCAATATCTCTTTGAAGATATTTATGATGAAAACCATCTTTATTTTATGCCAGTTTATAAGAAAAATTTTTTTTGCATATAGATTCGTAGATGTTTGTCAAATTTGATTTTATCTATTTATAGGTGATAAATATCGGAGTTGAATTTCAACAATTGATTTAAAATAAAAAAATAATTTTTGGTATCTTTTTTTAAAGAAGAAGACCTTCAGCAACATGCCTGAATAAAAATTTGATTTAATTAGTTTTTGTGTTAAAAAAAAAGAAATAAATTAATCTTACGAAGCCTCTACAGTCTGAGAAGATGTGGCATGTGATGTATCTTACATGTACTATACTTTACGTTTTGAGAAGTACTTTATACTCTACATATACTTCACATCTTTTGAAGTACTCTACATATACTTTACATATTCCGAGCTATAATACATAAACTTTACACCCTGTGAAGTATCCTACATATACTTTACTTCTTGAAAAGTATTCTACATATATACTTTACATCGTGAAAAGTATCCTACATATACTTTACTTCTTGAAAAGTATTCCACATATACTTTACATCCTGTGAAGTATCCTACATATACTTTACTTCTTGAAAAGTATTCTACATATACTTTACATCATGAAAAGTATCCTACATATACTTTACTTTTTTGAGAAATATCCTACATAAACTTTACATCGTGAGAAGTATCCTACATATAGTTTACATCTTGTGAAATATCATACAAATTATTCAAATTATACTTTACTTCTTGCCTTGAGAGTACATATACATTATTTTTTTAAGAACAAGATCATTAATAATAGTAATAATAATCATCATTACTACCTTAACTACAATGACAGCTGGTTACAACATTAGTAATGCAAAGATAATGTAAATTTCAATATGTAGCCTTTTGTAATGACATTAAATTTGATCACATATTTCAACATGTGTTCCGAGAAACAGCGCTATAGGTTTCCAGTGAAAAATATCAATAATTTATACAAAATGTCATTTTGGATTCTGAAATTGTTGATGGTACTGTACCTCTTCCTCCCTTCCCCCATGGTTGGGATGGTTAGTATAAACCTATTGCTGGCTGAAATTTTGAGCCCACCCTATACAATATAATACAACACAACACAACTGTCATTTAGCGAAATGACAAATCAAAACTACCCCACCCAACATTACATTTTCATGTAATGTAGGGTTACCTGGGTACACCCAGAACATGGATTTATATTGAATGATTCTATAGAATGAAAAAGAGAAGGACGAAAAAAACTGGTGTTAATGTAATTTCTAAAACATAAATTTTAAATAAAAATAAAAATTAAAATAAAAAATCTGCAAACCTCAGGAAAGTTGGAAGAAACTGAATTGGCAGGGGAGGAAAGATTGTTGAAGTAGGGCCAGGTGCACCCCGAAGACCTCTGCGACCTAATGCCCGTAGACTGAAGGGAGGGAGACGGAATGACTGTCATACTGCTCTGTCGACGGCTGGAAGATAGAGACGACGGAGAGAGCAAGGGTGACGTGGCACGTGGAAAAGAACCTCTGAGCCATAATTTTAATTATTATATTATCAATATTTATGTATTTTAATTAATAGAATGATACAGTGGTGGTGATGATGATAAGATGATTGGTGATGATGATAATTGATGGTAATTGGTGGTGATAATTGATGATGATGGTAGTGTCGATGATAATTGGTTGTGATGATGAAGATGGTGATGATGATGTCAATGATAATTGATGATGATGATGGTAATTGTTAATGGTGGTGATGGTGATGATGATGATGATGGCAATGATAATTGATGATGATGATGATGGTAATTGTTAATGGTGATGATGATGATGTTAATTGTTAATGGTGATGATTATGATGGTAATTGTTAATGGTGGTGATGATGATGATGATGATATTGATGGAGGACTGGCATGTACAAAAAATAATTTCTACATTAATATAAAAAAAACACAATAAAAAAGGTATAATTATGTATTTTTATTTTGCCTCAAGAAATAATAAATAATGTTTATTAACAGGAGTCCCACTTCCTGCTTCCTTCCTACAATACTTCACAAAATTATAAATAATAATAAAGTAAAAATAAATAATTATTATTATTTATTACAAGTGCGTTTTGTCACACAAGAAAACAAATTTATTAACTAAAAACAAGTACAAAAAAATAATCAATTCAGAGAAATCATCCACACATAAAAAAATGCAGGAAAATAACAAAACTAACCCATGATTGCTTCCATTGAAAGACTCATCCAGACTGCCGTTGACTTGTTCCGCCGTCCCCCGGTTGATGGCCGATGGAAAATTTCGCGACTGGAGCAAGGATTTCTCGAAAAACTCCTTCGTAAGGCGGAAAAAAATAAATATCTTTAAAAATATCTATATGATAGATTTAAAAAAGAAAACTTAAAATTGTTCATATGCATGAATATAGAATTAAAATAACTAAATCAATCAATCAGTCATCCATCCATTCATTCAGTCAATCAATCAATCAATCAATCAAACCCTTATTGAGTCAACTAATAACTCATTCCTTCATTCAATCAATCAATCAATCAATCAATCAATCAATCATTTAATCAATCAATCAAACAATCAATTTTATTCAAACTTTAAAATGTTAAAAAAGCTGACATCTAAGCTACATTATTCGATCATTAGTTGCTGTTAAAAAAACAAAACTGTTAGAAGGGAAAAACACAAGAAGATAAAATCCTTTAGCAACATGGAAAACATAGAAACGATTGTCGAGATAAACAGCTTTAAAGCTGGAATGAAAGTCGATCGGATTAATAAATTGAAAAGCAACAAAAAAAATTAGATGCACAAAAAAAAGAAAATATTATGAGTTGAAAATGAAAAACTTTCTAAAAGATCTGTTAGTAATAAAACGGATAAATAAAAAAAAATATAAAAAAAAAATGAGTGAATAAAAATAAAACAATAAAAGAAGCAAATAACATCATAATGTAAACAAACGAAGCAATAAAACATGAACTTTCTGATGTTATGTTAAATAGCATCAAAGCGAGCGTCCCAGCCATCCGAGCTACTCACGATATTGCACCGATCTTCCTCCACGCTGCCACTACCAGCAACAGGATCAACAAGGCTCGATTTTCTCTGACCGCCACCGGCGTCCCGGGTTTCCCGACCGTCGAACCGGGTTTCCAAAAAGCCGTCCGTTAGATCGAAATCGGCGTTCGCTTCCACCATTTCGTCCAGAGAAAATTCCGGACAATTTTCGTAGCCAGATTTCTGAGACTTCGTTTTTTCGACTTTTTGAGTCTTGATCTTAAGAGTCTCGGTCGAACCGGCGTCCGTATTTTTGACTGCGGAACTGTAACGAGATGACGACGATCGTTTAGAAGGAGTGGAAGAGGAAAGTCTTCGACCGGCCTCCGCGCTGGAGTTCAAGGCGTAAACGTCGGAGATGTTTTCGATTCCGTCCGACGAAAAGTTACAGTCGTAACTGTCGGGAGTAGTAGTAATAACAGAAGACTTCGAAACAACTATCGGGCTCGTTAAATACCTCGGCGATAGTCTCTGAGGGGTCTTATACTCCCCTGGAGACCACTCTTCCCCTTGAATCTTGAGGGCTTCGCAAGACCTCGACCTTTCCTCCCAGAACCTGATTCCACCCAGTACCATCCCTCCTATACGAAGCTGCTCCCTCTCTCCGCAGACAGACATGCTCCTGAACTTTTCGACGTTTTCCTGTCCTCGCTTTCGATAGGAGGACTTTCTGTACTTTTTCCTGGACCTCGAACTCCGCACGGTGACGTTGCTGGAGTCCAGCGGCGGATACCTGATCGGAGAAGGGGCGCCACTATCACCGAGGACAGCCCCGTTCCTCGGGGATGCATCTCTGTGCCTCTCCCTGGCAGACGACCGGGGTCTGCTCCGATTCTTTTGTGAGATTTGTAAATTTTATTATTTAAAAAAAAACTAACTAACTAAATATATATAAAACAAATAAAATCGTATTAAAAATCCAAATTTCACGTCAGAGATACTAAATAATATATTGAAGCAATATTTTAATCACATAACCATCTGATCATACAATGCTGATGATGCCTGGCTGATAAAAATTAATCAGCGATTTTTTAATTAACCAAACAAGATCATTATCGTCTCAATCACCATAATTATATCATTACCATTACCACCAACACCATCATCGTCACTATCGACTATCATTACCTCATCATCATCATCATCACCACATCATCATCATCATCACCACATCATCATCACAATCATCATCACAACTGACTCTTCAATGAGAAAACCAACATCAGTATGACAACTGAACCAAAGTCTAAATCAGACAAGGCAGGACAAGAAGAAGAAGATGCTCATTCTCAGAAAACCAGAGCAAAACATACACACGAAGAAGAATAGCATCCAGGTTACGAAATAAACAAATTTCGGATTTAAACGAAGTCCCATGCTTTCTGGTGAATTATCAACTAATTAACATGCATAACTAAATGTTAAATAGATAGAATGAGAATGAAAGAGAGAGAGAGAAAAGAGAGAGATAAAGTTAGTAGTAATAGGGATAGTTCGCAACCTTTATGTCCCCGACTGAAGTGTTGGAGCTTCGCACTTCGCACTCGTTGTCCGAAGTCGCACCTGGAGAAGGAAAAGAGGAACAGGTAACTTGAAGGAAAGAAATAAATTGGAACAGAAAGTAGTCATTTAACGATGAGTGAGTAAGACAACAATATGGCACAAGTTAACTAAAAACTATATACAACACTGTATGATGATGGTGATGGTAGTGGTGATAATGAGAATAACTATAATAATTTAACAACAACAATTAAGTTCTACAAGATCGCTCCAGGGCTTAGTATTTAACATTATAATTAAAATAAATTATGCAGTCTGGATGCAGCCATATAATTAATTAATTATTCAGTTATTTTGTAGCCCATAATTAATGAAGACATGCATATACATACAGTCCATCGGCATAGATAGCATATGTTTTATATTGAAGTATTACAAAGACAAGTTTTTCAATATTTTTTTAAAGAGTTCAAGGAAGAGGATGGAAACCGTTGACTGCAAATGTCTTTCCTACAACAAGTCAACAAGTCGACCACCCAACTTTTCTTTTTTAATCGCATAATGTAATGTATTGTAATGTATTGTAATGTATGTATTGTATTGTAATATATTGTAGATAGCAGAGCAGTAAGGCAGTAAGGCAGTAATGCCCATAAATTATATTTAAGGTGTAAGATATGCAAGCTATAAAAAAAATGTCAAATATGCTGCATTCTGTGGCAGAGATGAAATCTGCACTCAATAAAAAAGTTAAACAGATAAATTAATAGGGATGGCAATATAAACATTTGCAGTATTTTGCAGTGTCTTTGGATAAAAGACACTGCACAACCACCACTGAGACTTTATACCAGTACTTTTTTTATCTCTCTCTTTTTCACTCTTTCTCTCTCTCTGTTTTTCACTCTTTCTCTCTTTCTGTTTTTCACTCTTTCTCTCTCTCTGTTTTTCACTCTTTCTCTCTCTCTCTGTCAGAAGATGTTTAATTGGGATGGGGGAAATAATAATAATAATAATAATAATAATAATAATGTTGATAATTAATAGTAGTAATAACAATTATTATGTAAAAATAAAAATAATAACTATAGATGAAAAAAACTATTATTCATAGAGATAATTAAATAAAAATAATAATGTAACTCATAAATAATGATATAAATAAAAAATATCACTAATGATTAAAGATGATTGACAAACAAACAGACAAAATATTATTTATAAAATAAAATGATTAACACATATGAAAATATTATCATTCATAATTAAAATTAAATAACGATAGAAAAAAATTATTAAAACAATAAAAACTAAAAACTCATCACAACCATCATCCAGAGCTTGTAGACTGATGCACTTTCGAAGTTTTAAATTATTCTTGCCATTGCTGTTACTGTTGTTAGTGTTGTTGTTCACAATGTTGTTGTTGTTGTTGGTGGTGTTGTTGTTGTTGATTCCAAGTGTAAGTTTCTCGTTGTTCTTGTTCTTGAGTCTCCTCAAGTTTCTGAACGTCGTACCGTTGGAGGTTGGTTTTGAGGAGTCGTCGTCGTTTTTGTTGTCTTTTCGGTCGGCCCCTGTGTATGTGATACATGTGTGGAATGTAATAAAATGTTGAGGGGATGTTATTTTAATGTGGAGCAATGTTAATATAATGTTATTAAATGTTGAGGGATGTTATTTTAATGTTGAGGGATGTTATTTTAATGTTGAGCAATGTTGAGGGGATGCTATTTTAATGTGGAGCAATGTCAATATAATGTTATTGAATGTTGAGGGATGTGATTTTAATGTTGAGCAATGTTGAGGGGATGTTATTTTAATGTGGAGCAATGTTAATGTAATGTATTGAAATGTTGAGAGGGGATGTGATTTAAATATCAAGCAATGTTGATATAATGTAATGAAATGTTGAGGGGGTATTATTTTAATGTGGAGCAATGTTAATACAACGCACAGAAAAAATGGTGAAATATAAAAATTAATTATTTCTTTTTAAAATGATATGACATATTTAATATTTTTCAGTAATACTTTTGCTTAGTAAATCATTTACAGGATCATAATAAAACAAAATAAGCTAGTTAAACATACATATAAACATATAACACTTATAACAGTCAGCAGACGGGTCTAAGTTGTTTAAGTTCGAACAATAAAGAGATAATAATAATAAAGTAACTTTCCATCTAATGA